>RJWJ010028001.1:0-21740 GCA_004363605.1 Indri indri
TGGCATCAGCCTAGCTCACAGCAACCTCAAACTCCTGGGCTCAAGCAATCCTACTGTCTCAGCCTCCCGAGTAGCTGGGACTACAGGCATGCGCCACCATGCCCGGCTAATTTTTTCTATATATATTTTTAGCTGTCCAATTAATTTCTTTCTATTTTTGGTAGAGACGGGGTCTCGCTCTTGCTCAGGCTGGTTTTGAACTCCTAAGCTCAAACAATCCGCCCGCCTCGGCCTCCCAGAGTGCTAGGATTACAGGCGTGAGCCACCGCGCCCAGCCCATTCAGAAGGTTTTAACTCTTACATAATCAACCTTCATTTTTTCACATGATTTCTGAGGATTTTTATCTCATTTAATAAATTGTTCCCTTCCTCGAGGTCATAAAATTATTCCTCTGTAATTTGACATTCAACATTTAAAGTTTTTTTCACATTTAGGTCACTGATATCTGAGGTTCATAATGCAAGGTGTGAAGTAGGAACCAAATTTTGTATTTTTTTACATGGAAAACCAGTTGTCCCAACATCTTTCAACTGTAAAGTCCTACATTTACTTCTTTGTGTGGATTCTCCCTCCTTTGAATGGATCCCTGTATCTCTACACTAATACCACATCCTGTTGATTTCTATGGCTTTATAATAAGACCAGTGGCCTAAGTACGGTTCTACATTAGAATTGTCCTGACACTCTTGGGTATTCATTCATTTATTTCACAGATATTTATGGAGCGACTAGGATATATCATGCACATTTTTCCATGTGCTCGGAGGTAGATCAATGAATAAAGCAGGTGCTAATCCCTGTGCTCATACATCTTATATATTTACATATGAATATTAGAATTATTTTGTTGATTCCCACCAAAAAAATCGTATTAGGATTGTGACAGAAATTTACATTGAATGAAAACCTCTTTTTGAGAAGAATTGCTCTTTATGATGTTGAGACTTTCCATCCATGCTTATGAGGAGTCTCTTTATTCAGATTTTTTATGCCCTTCAATTACATTTTGTAATTTTCATCATAAAAGTTCTTACATATTATTAAATTTATCCCTACATACTCTGTGCTTTTAGTTATTATCAAGAATGGCTTCTTTTTGTATACTACATTTTGTAATTCATTATTGCTGCTGTATGGAAACATTTGATTTTTCTATGATGACTTTGTGTCCAGCAATCTTTTTAAACTCTGACTAATTTAATAATTTCCTTAAATTTTTTATGTGGATAGTCATATGGTCTGTAACTGAGAACAATTTTGTCTCTTTCTTTGCAATCTTTACAAATTTCACTTATGTTTCTTTTCTTTTGATATTGACTAGGATCTCTAGAATAATAAGATATTAATAGTAGTGCTCACAGTAGGGCAATGTTGCCAAATTCCTAACTTTGACAGGACCATTCCTAAATTTCATTATTATGATGTTTAGTCTAGGTCTTTGGGAAATACCTTTTGACATTAAAGAGATTCCTTCATTTCCCTGTTTTACCAATAATTCTCTATTTCATAAATATTAAATTGTAGCATATGTTCCTTATGCATTTAGAGAGATAATTGTGATTCTAATACATTTATTTATGAATTATATTGATAGATTTTATGTTGAACCAATTTTGCATTTTTGTGATGAATTCTACTTGTTCATAATCAATGACTATTTGTTGCATTTAGTTTGTTTATGCTTTATTTGAATTTTTATATTGCTTATGACATTTAGAAATAATGTATATTTATTCATAAGCAAAATAGGTATATAGTTTTTAACACTGTACAATCAATCCTTTGTCTGATTTTTGGTATCTAGGTTAGAATTGTCTCATAAAATGATGCTTTTTTCTATTATCTCAGGTAGTTTGTATAAGGTAAGGAATATTTTTGTCTAAACCATTGGGTTTTTTAAATATAAAGTTTTCCGGTCTAGATGTCTTTTACACAACAGTGTTTTTTTAAACACAGATTAATTTCTTTTTAAAAATTGCTGTTGGTTTATACAATTTTTTTATGTTTTTAGTCAATCGTTTTCTAGAAAATTTCCATTTTATCTAAGTTTTCAATTTTATTGGCATAAAACAACTTATAATATTCTCTCATAATTTTTAAAATCTCTATTCTCTATAGTTATGACCCATTTCTTGGTTTCTAGAATGGTTTGTTTATTTATGCTTGCTTTTTTTTTTTGTCTTGATTAATTTAGCTAATGTTTTATCTTCCTCACAGGTATTTTCCAAGAAACACCTTTTATTTCTTTTGGTAACATCTAATTTTTTGTCGATTGAATCTCTGTACACACCTTTATTATTTATTTCCTTCTTTTGAGAGAGTTACTCTTTTCTATATTTTTGAGCTGAGTTCTCACTTATTTGTAACCTGTCATGCTTTTCAGTTATGTTAAGATCTCCTTTTCTTTAATTCAAATGTCATCTCATTGAGCCCATCCCTGACCACACTATTTAAAATTGTAATCATGTGTCCCCTTAAAACCATATCCATATTCTGTGCTTTTCTTTTGTCATTAGGGCTTGTCGCCATCTAACATATATGTAGCTTACTTATTTGTCTTCCTTATTGTCTATTAGCTCTTCACAAGAATGAAAGCTCCCTAAAGGCAGGGATTTTTTACTCTTTTTTTTCCCCCACTATTTTATTCACATTGCCTAGAATAGTGCCTAACATATAACAGACATTTAATAAATATATATTACTCATTGTATTCATTTATTATAATTAATGAGTTAATAAATGAATAGCTACAGTTTCAGGATTTATAGCTTGTTCTTTTTCATGTTCATCTTTTTTTATTCATTTGCT
This sequence comes from Indri indri, assembly GCA_004363605.1. Taxonomy (NCBI): domain Eukaryota; kingdom Metazoa; phylum Chordata; class Mammalia; order Primates; family Indriidae; genus Indri; species Indri indri. Next base: position 2,810 of record RJWJ010028001.1, read on the forward strand.
CATCTTGGTCCATAATTTGTATTCTTTTAAAATTGGTGTTACTCTTTTCTTCTCTTTTCTGAAAATATTAAGCATCTTTGTTATGATGTTATTTAGAGATTCTTTTATTACCTCCATTTCATTGGGGGTAAATTTAGCTCCCAAATGTTGAACAGGTTGAATTTTGAGTCTGTGTGTGTGTTTTTCTTCTGTGTTTGGAATGCACTTTTCAGGATTCTTTTAAGTGGATTTCTCTGTCTCTTCCTTTCTCTCCTTTTTCCAAAGAGATACAAACAGTTATAAATTAAGACAAAGCGTATATTTTCTAAAAGAAGCAAGTAGAAATCTTTAAAAAGAAAAATGTAGTCTTTGAAATGCAAGGGCGGGCACAGTGGCTTACACCTGTAATCCTAGCACTCTGGGAGGTTCAGGTGGGAGGATCACTTGAGATCAGGAGTTCAAGACCAGCCTGAGCAACAGCAAGACCTCCTATCTGCCAAAAATAGAAAAAAATCAGCCGTGTGTTGTGGCGCCTGTCTCCTCACTACTCAGGAGGCTGAGGCAGGAGGATCGCTTGAACCCAGTAGTTTGAGGTTGCAGTGAGCTATGATGACACCACTATGCCACTGTACTCTAGCCAGGGTAATGGAGTGAGAATCTGTCTTAAAAAAAAAAAAAGTATAATAACCATCATTCTGTATTTGAAAATGTGCTATGAACACAAAAAGATTCATAGCTACTGAATTTAATCATCAATGAGATCCCCTCCAGCCATAATATTCTGTCATTTTAGGGCAATATGTTCTAGTTTTGATGTCCATTAAAAATCAAAAGCCTGAGATTGATCTTTGAAAAGAACTTCGCCTTGCTCAACTTAGAGCATCAAAAAGTCAATTCCCAGAAAATATCCTGGCTCAAGGTCTATGTAACATTTCATTCGATTGAAAGATTAATTTTTTTTAACTTGTCTTGTCTTTTTGTTCTTTGGAGACATACCAACACACTTTAATAGCTATATTAGATGACTAATATTATTACCCTTTTTTGAAAAATTGATCCCATTATTTGAAGAGCTACTTCACTAAAGAAGATGTATGCAAATTAAAATCACAATGAGATACCACTGCACAGCTATTAGAATGGCTAAATTTTTTTCCATTTTTTTCATTTGTATAAACTTGTGGGATACAAGTGTAATTTTGTTACATGGATAAAATTACATAGTGGTGAGGTCAGGGCTTCTAGGGTATCCATCACTCCAATAACATACATTGTACCCATTAAGCAATTTCTTATCATTCACCCCTCCTCACACCCCCACACCATTGTGAGTCTCCATTATCTATCATTCTACACTCTATGTCCATGTGTACAGATTATTTAGCTCCCACTTACACGTGAGAACATGTAGTATTTGTCTTTCTGTGTCTGAGTTCTTTCACTTAAGATAATGGCCTGCAGTCCCATCCATGTTGCTGCAAAAGACATTATGTCATTCTTTTTTATGGCTGAATAGAATTCCATTGTGTATATTAATATATACCACATTTTCTTTATTGTCCATTGATGGACATTTAGGTTGATTCTATCTTTGCTATTGTCAATAGTGCTGCAATAAACATATGGGTGCATGCATCTTTTTGATATCATGATTTCTTTGCCTTTGGGTAGATACCCAGCAGTGGGATTGCTGGCTTGCATGGTATTTATTTTTAGTTCTTTGAGAAATCTCTATACTGTTTTCCATAGAGGTTGTACTAATTTACAATCCCAGAAACAGTGTATAAGCATTCCCTTTTCTCCACATCCTCACCAACATCTGTTATTTTTGTCTCTTTCATAATAGCCATTTGGATTAGTGTAAGATATCTAATTGTGCTTTTAATTTGCATTTCTCTGATGATTATGATGTTGAGCATTTTTTCATATGCCTGGTGGCCATTTGTATGTCTTCTTTTGAAAAATGTCTATTTATATCTTTTGCCTATTTTTTAATGGGTTTATTTGTGGGTGCTTTGTTGTTGTTGAGTTGATTGAGTTCCTTGTAATTTCTGGATATTAGTCTCCTGTCAGATGCATAGTTTGCAAATATTTTCTCCCATTCTATAAGCTGTCTGTTTACTCATTTGATTATTTCTTTTTCTGTGTAGACGTTTTCAGTTTAATTAAGTCCCATTTGTCTATTTTTGGTTTTGTTGCCTGTGCTTTTGAAGTGTTAGTCATGAATTCTTTGCTTAGACCAATGTCCAAAAGAATTTTTCATAGGTTTTCTTCTAGCATTTTTATAGTTTCAGGTCTTACATTTAAGATTTTAATCCATCTTCAATTGATTTTTGCATATGGTGAGAGACAGGAGTCCAGTTTCGTTCTTCTACATATGGCAATCTAATTTTCCCAGCACCATTTGATGAAACAGAGTGTCCTTTCCCCAGTGTATGCTCTTGTTGACTTTGTCAAAAATCAGTTGGCTGTAAATATATGGCTTTATTTCTGGGTTCTCTATTCTGTTCCATTGATCTCTATGTCTGTTTCTATACCAATACCATGCTGTTTTGGTTACTATAACCTTGTAGTATAATTTGAAGTCAGGTAATGTGATACCTTTAGCTTTGTTCTTTTTGCTTAGGATTGCTTTGGCTAGAATGGCTAAAAAGAATTTTTTTTAAGTGATCATACCAAGTGTTAGCAATAATTTGGGGGAATGAAACTCTCAAACACTGCTGGTGAGAGTGTAAAATAGTACAACCACTTTGCAAAACATTTGGGAAGTTTCTTAGAAAAGTATGCATACACCTATAATATGATCCAGCCATGCTGCTCCTAGAGCATTTATCTAAGAGAAATAAAAACATATTTCCATTGAAAGTTTGCACACCAATGTTCATAGCAGCTTTATTTGTCATCCTTAAAAACTGGAAATAACCCAAAAGTTTATCTACAGGTGGATGAATAAACAAATTGTGGAATATCCATACAATGGAACAATCCTCAGCAATCAAAAGAAATGAAATATTGGTACACACCACAATACCTCAAAATAATTATGCTGTGTGAAAGAAGCCAGATAATGAGTATAATTCCATTTATATAAAATTCTAGAAAATGCAAACTAATGTAGAGTGACAGAAAGAAGGTCATTGGTTGTGTGTATGGTGGGGGCAGAAGGGGATGGGAACAAAGATTTTAAAAGGCACAAGGAAAATTTTGGAGGGTAATGAATATGTTCCCTATCTTGACTGTAATGATGGTTTCACAGATGTACCCATACACCAAAATTATCATTACAAATTTAAAAAGTGGTCAATCTCTAAACCATAATCTAAATACCTACTAGAAAGTTGGTCCTATGGCTCTTAACAGATGCTTCGCCTTAAGAAGCTATTAACTTGAGTTCCCAACCAAGCAGGGCCTTGGAGGAGAGCAAGTTGAGCTGCATTTCTCAGTGAAAGGCCTTGGTGGCGAGATCATTACTGTGTGGAGCAGTCTCAGGGAGCTTCCTCATACAGGCTGGTCAGAGCAGACCGGAGAAGATGGGCTGGGTGTTTGTGGGCAGCCATCCTGCTCCAGCCCCTGGGGAAGAGCTGGCAGAGATGGATAGTGGCTCTGGGAAGCTTGGAGCATTCAGATGAGCTGAGAAATACTGCAGGCCTTTCTAGTGAGTGCTTGGGACTAGTTATGTGATAAGTGTTCTGAGGGCAAAGGAAAAAGAATCTTTAGCAAATTCATCCAGATTATTTGTGTCTGTGAAAGTGGGACTCTTGGGTCCCTTGGCCCTACTTAGATTTAATTTCTTTATTTTTTTCCTTTTTTTTTTTTTTTTATGGAGATGGGGTCTCGCTATATTGCTCAGGCTGATCTCAAACTTCTGGCCTCAGCTGATCCTCCCACCTCATCCCCCAAAAATGCTGGGATTATAGTCATGAGCCACCACACCTGGCCCCCTAGATTTAATTTCTAATCCCTCAGTGTCCTTAATCCCATCCTTAGGTAGTTCTGATAATTATTAAATATTTATTTTGGTTTATAATTTGCTATTTATTATAAAATGTTAAACGTTTAGTACCTAATATAAGAGAAAATTAACATAGTTGACCTAGAACAAAACAAAATATGGTTGACCTCCCAAAGAGAATTATGACAAACATACACACGCCAACACTTGACCAAAAGGTTAAATAAAAAGTAAAGCTCTGTATGAGATAGTGAAATAGGAAGTCTGGTTTTGAAACATATAATGAGGCAGGTTAAAAATTGTTTAAAAGGAAAGAATTCTACTGCAGCTTAAGGCCTTTTTTTTAACAAGACAGGAAGTTGCTCACCTTTGAGAGTTGCAATTTCTTTTCACCTGCGTACTTGAAGGCATTTCCTCTGCTATATGGCTCTTGTCTAGAAAATACGGTGAATTCTATCTGCCTGACCTACTTCGTAGGGATATTGTGAGGATCCAATAAGATCATACTCATGAGAGTGCTTTGAAAAAGAGAAAAAAAAGATAGAAAAATAACGTAACATTACTATTGAGATGAAAAACTATGTTGAAGATGACATGCTTTCGTTTTTTTCAGGGGGGAACAATTTGCCCTACTTCCTATCTGCTAGCTGAAGACAGTCTGGTACTGAACTGTGATTCCTTTTTTTTTAATGCTTTTAGCTCTAATTTAAACATCATCTTGAGCAGATGGTGATACTTAACTATTCTTAGTCATTTACGTCTCTGTACGAGTGTGATGTGCAGAGAGCTTCTTACCTGGCCCACCTTCTCTTTCCTCTGTAGAATCGCAGATGAGTGGGAGAGGATGGCATCAACAGAGCTTCTCAGAACCCGGATTTTATTTTAGGTCCTGACGCATCAAGTGAAATCTTCAGAAAAACCCCTTATTCTTGTTAGGTCTCTGTTTCAGAAAGAGACTAAGTGACACTTTCTGCATGTCTGAAAATTCTGACTTCCCATGACAATTATGTGCCAGGTGCTCATTACCACAGCCTTTCAGAGAAGGTTTTCTCACCTCCATTTACAACAACGAAATAAATATGGGGAATCAAGTAATTTTCTGACAGTTGATATAGAACTATCTGGCGCCAAAGTCAAGGCTTCTTCTTCTAGTTTCTCTGAAGTATGGAGTTAGTCTGCCATATTGGACCAGATGTTCTTACCCACTACATCCATTGCTTCTTTCCTCGAGGCATGCTTTTTTTTTTTTTTAACCCCATTTGCACATTAGAATCACCGAATTTCACATGGGAGCTTTCTAAAAATACTGATGCCTCAAAACGACGAGGAGCTGCTACTTCACACCCATTAGGATCAAGGCTATCAAAAAAACAAAATAAAAGTGCTGGCGAGGATGTGGAGAAATTAGAACTCTTGTGTACTGTTGGTGGGAATGTAAAATAGTGCCACTGCTATGGAAAACAGTATTCTGGTTCCTCAAAAAATGAAAAATATATAATAGAAATACCATATGATCTAGAAATCCCACTTCCGGATATATATACCAAATCACTGAAAACAGGTACATAAAGAGATATTTATACACCCATGTTCACAGCAACATTATTCACAATAATCAAAAGGTAGAAGCAACCCAAGTGTTCATCAGTGGATGAAGGGATAAACAAAATGAAATGTATGCATACAATGGAATGTTATTGAGTCTTAAAAAGGAAAGAAATTCTGACTCATGCCACAATGTGAATGAACCTTGAAGACGTCACACTAAGTGAAATAATTCAGTGGCAAAAAGAATGCATGATTCCAATTCTATGAGGTACTTAGAGTAGTCAAACTCATAGAGACAGAAAGTAGAATGCTGGGGGCAGGGGGTCAGGTAATGGGGAGTTATTTTTTAATGAGTACAGAGTTTTAATTTTGCAAAATGAAAAAGAGTTGTGGAGATGGATGGTGGTGATTGCACAACGGTGTGAATGTACTTAATGCCACTGAAAAATGGCTAAGATGGTAAATTTTATGTTACAGATATTTTGCCACAATTCAAAATTTAAAAAAATATATTGATGCCAGGGCCAGACGAATCGAGCCAGACTCTGCAGGGTGGGGTTGGAGCTCCCGTGTTTTGTAAAAGCTGCTCGGCATTTTGTGTTGCACGCTGAACGTTATGAAGGTTTGCTCTGGAACAACATGTCCCTGCTCTGGCCCTACTCCCTGGAAACACTCATCTTCAGTATCCAAATGTCATTTGCTCCTTCGACTTAAAATAAAAACGAAAATCACTGGCATCCCTCCTGTGAATATTCTCTTGAGCATATTCTTCCTGGAGAAAAGAAAAGAAGCTTCTGTCCTGGGTTTGCCGACAAGAAAGAGTCTTCTGTGTGTTTATTCTATTCTGAAACAAACCTCACTCTGAATTCTCTGACCCAGGAAAAAAAAGCTCTGGTATCTGGAGAAAGCAAACGGATCCCAGGCTCCAATCAACGCAAGAATGCCTGGGGAATAAGAAGAACATTATGGTGGTGTATAAATTTCTGGTGAGGTTTCAGCCTGCAGCATTGTCCTGAATTCTATGCAAAACACCAGGGATGCTCGTGGATTGGAAGGTGACTTGGATAATCATGGGCCTCGGGCCTTACTGTGACGATGAAGTTAGAGGAAAAAAAAGATAGGTTTACAGTCAGAGAAAGAGAGGAAATGAAGGAAGAAGAAGGGGCTTATGGAGTGTGCCAGAGGATGGAAGAATTTGTTGCAAAGTGTCTGAGAGAATGATGGTGCACTCTAAAACAATTAAGTGTGCATTCCCTTCTGCAAAGAAATGGCAAGGAATTTGGTTTAGGTCTGAGGAAGAAAGGGATTGATGGGGAGATTAGGATTCTTAAAGTCTTTTATCTTTGTTGCCAATAGTGGGGGGGAGGTCTCATTCCCACTCTGGGTATTTCTATTGCCAAGTAAGTTGTTTGTGCCGACACTATCCAGTAGAACTTTCTTTGATGATGGAAATGTTCCAGTGTTGTGTTGAGCTACTTTGAATAGCTTGCTAGAGCTGATGGTTGCATTTTCAGGAATTTTGTGAGCCAGTTGTTAAGCACCGTCATTACTGAAAAATTAACTGATATAAACTTACTATTAAATACTATATTAAAAACAAATGTAACAAATACTCAAAACCCATCAATTCTTTTAGTGCATTTTACTATTGCATATGCACTGAGGTTTGTACTCTCCAACATGATAGCCAATGGCCAGGTGTGACCATGGAGCACTTGAAATTGGCTAGTGGGACTGAAAACCAAACATTAAATTAAATTAAATTCAAATTAATTTACAGGTATAGAGCCACCGGTGGCTAGTGGCTATTCTAATGAAGAGTTCAGGTTTGGGGTTTTTGCAAAAAGCAAAAACTGTTATCAGAACCGATAACTGTCATCAGATATGACTGCTATCAGAAAATCGTTTATGTATTTCAGTTGCTAAATGAGTATCTCTTTCATTTCAAAGATTTTGGTTTTCATTATCAGATTATTTGGATCCGATCTCAAGTGACTTGGGAGGACAGTGACAGAGAAGTAGTAGAGAGTGCTGGAGAGAGAGGGAATTCATTCCAAATTGAATTCTTACTGCTCTGTGAGGTTGCATGCTCATGCCAGCGGGGAAGCTTTGAGCTTGATGTTGCGAGATCTCATGAGCCGAAGCCAAAAGACACACTTGCGTGGTCCAGAGCTGACTGGATGCTGGCACGCAATCAGCAGGCATTTCTGGGGTTCCTCAGGGTTCAGGAAACAACAGCAGACTCCTCGGATGGAGAAGAGACCCCATCAGGGATCCCTGAGTTCAGATACCACCACAATTTGACTCTATGTGCAAGCGAGTGACATCAGCTTTCTCAAACCTTCCGAGGTCAGATAGCTGGGAAGTGTTGGACAATTAGCGCTCCAAGCTGTTGGCTCAGATGTGCCCAGCCCCATTTCCCTGCCCCATCCCCTCAGGTAGCTCCCTGTTTTAATTTCCCTGCAGGTTTCCGAAAGGATGCATTAAATTATAATCACTAGCTGATTTGTGAGCAGCCTTTTGTGACCAATAATGACTGTAATGAGAGAAAAGAGAAAGGGAAAATGGGATGATTGAAGCTCACTGGGATGCTTTCGCTGAGCCGTTTGTAAAGCAACACAGACAAATGTGGCTCTTCTTTGCCCATTAATTTGTGTCTGTGTTTTCATTTGTCCCTGGAAGGTGAGCCTGTTTATTAAGCATCTGCTAGACAACAGAGACCACTTTACTTAACCTAAGGTGGGATCTTAGAGACACAGGAGTCACATGACTCTGCCTCCCATAGCCTTCACAGCCTTGTTTATAAATGAATCAGCACTGCAAGGCCTGCTATGTGATTAAACTAAAAGTACAGCTGGGGATCTGCCCATTAAAGCTTGCACATCCTAACAAACCTGCCCCTCCTTCCTAGCCCCAGGATCCAGGCTCTGTTCTCATCTGAACCACTGAAACAGCTCCCCAGCATCTTCTTAAAAAGGAAGAGATCCAATCGCAATACTCCCATGGTCTAAAATCCTCGGCAGCTCCCTGCTATCTGCAAGCAGCTATGATGACCTCCGAAGACCTCTGCAAGGCCAACTTTACCTAACGCTGTAATTACATGGTAAGTTCTCTGAGGGCAGGGACTCTTGTTTCTTGCTCAGCTTTTTCATCGCAAGTGGCAAGGTAGCTTGTACTTAAGAAATCCAGAAAGAGTCCGTGGGTCTGGATTGAATCCAAAGCAAAAAGACAAAGAAATTCTAATCTTTTCATTAGGTGCCGTAACTTGGTCGTGCAGACATAAAAGAAAAAAAGGAGAAACACCCCAAAAGTTCGTACTCTTCTCAAGAGAAATTATTTTCAAACTTTTTTGTAAATAGTGGAAACCTTATAAAAATGTTGATGCTTGCTGTCGAAAGTTGGATGTCAGAAATCCAATATCTTGTACTAACTCTGCCCTAGATTCCTGAGTACCTCAGAGACCACACCAATGCCAGCCGCTCTGTCATTAACCAGCTGTGCAACCTCGGACAAGTTGTTCCATTCTCTGGGTTATGGTATTTCTTCTGTAAAATGGAAATGGGGCCAAATGGTCACCAAGGTCATCAGCTCTACAAATCTGTGATTTTAAAAGCTGGAAGTTTTCCAAGGAAATGGAGACACCAAATCCATTTCTTTTCATTTTTGGCTTGTGACTTTTACCAATCAGAGGTTTTATAGCACGACTCCCACTGGAGTTGCCCATCACAGATCGGTAGACAGGGAGGGCTGATCCTGTGTTCTTACTGATGACTCTGCCAACCTCTCTTCATCCTAGTTTAACGCCCACTTGTGAAAGGATACTAGGGAAGTTGCTTGGACAAACCTTTTGTCAGTCTTTTCTCCCCCCCAAAATATAATCCAATATCAACTGCCCATTCTGGAGAATATATGCCATTCTCCTATAGTAGACACTGTCATACATCACTAGGTCCCCTCTTTAGGACTGACGCACGTGACTCCAGCTGCCGGGAGGATCAGCTGCTGGTGGCATACACTTGCATTCTTCACTGGGGCTTCCCCAGTGCTGTAGAGAATTGCTTCGCTCAAGCTTCTTTCTGTCCTATGGTAGAATTAAGGATGGTGGTGAGTTCTCTGTTACTCCTCCCACTGAGAGGTGGAGTTGAATCACACCCACCCACCTCGAATTCCCCACAGGCTCTATGACTGCCTTGATCAACAAAATTCAGCAGAAGTGATGCTGTGTGAGTTTCTGGACCCAAGACATAAGAGACTAACAAACTCCCCTCTCTGTCTTCTGGAAGATTCTCTACAGACCCTGAGCTACTATGCAAGAATCCCAATTGCTCTGAGACCACCACGCTGGAGAAGCCACAGGTAGATGATCCAGTCTCAGATGAGCCTAGCCTTGCAGTCACCCACTAAGGGGCCAGACAGGTAAGTGAAGCAGCCTTGAACCCTTCAGACCAGCCCATCCACCAGCTCAATATCAACAAGCAACCCTTGCCAAGGGTACACGGATCAGAGGCATCAACCAGCAGAGCACTGTCTGAATTCCTGACCCACGGATTTGTGAAACAGAATAGAAGGCCACTGAGTTTAGGAGTAGTTTGTTACATAGCAAAACATAACTGGAACATGCCTCTTTGCCAGGAGATGTTCACAGCCAAGGAGTCGCTAATGCTGGCATTTAAAGGCCAGACCCTTGCCTCAGTGTTGGACATTCTGAAGGGCCTTCCAGTCCCAGAGCTCCCTGAAGGATGGGCTAAGGCGACATGTGCCTTGTGTTGTACCTTGTAGGTCAGCTTCTCCTCCGTCTAATCCTACCCCCACTTCTTTGCATGTGTATCTCCCCAGCAAACCTGGGCACACGACACTCTGCCTGAAATTCTCTTCTCAGGGAACCCAACCTAAGACAGCTCCACATGTTGCTTTCTTCAAGTGAATTTTTTCAGTTCCTTTTTCTCTTCCTCTTCACTCTTTGGGCTTGGGTTGTGTTGATAAAATAGCTCAGCAAGATTCTAACTGCTACAATATTTGGTGTCTTTGGGGTATGACCTGGTGGTCAATTGGTGTTTGTTGAACGAATTTTTGTTGAATAACAGAATCAAGAGCTATTGTAAGAGTAGTAAATTACTTCCTTTGTAATGACAGTGTGCGTAGCAGGCAGAGGGAATTCGAAATCCCCACAACCCAAGCCACGTCCATGAATCTTTCATTTATCTAGTAACCGTAGAAACTTAGTTGGGAGCTGTAGGAATCTGTGCCTCCTTGATTGAAATAAACACAGAAATAAATAGGGGGGTAGTTTCCAGTATGGAGAAGTCCAACTAGGGTTACCAGGTTTTTCATCAGAGTAGAATTAAATCATTTGTTTAGCAGGGTAATTCGTCAATGCTCAGATGAGCAATTGGGCTGGACTAGTTTGTACTTCTCAGCACACTGAGCTTGAGCAGGTACTACGCAGGTGGTACCACATTCAGGTAAGAGATGAGGTCTTTGCTTTCCAAAGCTTCCATCTAAATGCACAAAGCAAGAAGAGAATAGTTATAAAGTAGCACATCACTGAGGGAAAGAAAATATTAACACTCTGCAGGAACTTGAAAACAAAAGGAGTGTATGATCCCCATGGAGTGGTTTTCTCACTGAGTTTGAACGGATAAAGTCTACCTCCTGCTTCGTTTTAGTCGCAACTTCATTGTCCTGGGATGATTTCCTAACCCTACTTTTTAGCTACTCCTTCTTAGCCTCCCATTCACCATTGCTTAGGAAGCGTCTAGAATATGATGGCAGCCATATAAATTCCTAGCAGGACAAACCATAGAGCGAATTGCCCCAAATCAGCTCTGCTGCCTTTAGGCAACAGATTCCTCTCTCTCTCTCTCTCTCTCTCTCTCTCTCTCTCTCTCTCTCTCTCTCTCTCTCTTTTTCCTGCACTTTTACACATCCCTATAATGCCAGCAACTTAAGACTGGAAAACTTTCTAGAAATCAAAATAAAATGTAAAAGTTGATGCTATTTCCACTTGGATGTTTTCCTCAAACTTTCTAGAATGCCTATACACTCCTTGCACAGTGGAAAATATATGTATAAAATAAACTTTTTGTTTTAAATGCAGTGAGGATGCTAAGAAAATGAGCCATTGAAGAATGACCAAAACTTGACCTTGGGGCCCTCCCCGGTGCCAGGGTAATGTGAAATTGCTAGCCTGGGAGGCAGAGCAATACTCAGCACAACCGTGGAAGTGCCGTCACCCTCAGAGCTGAATCCCTGGGTAACGTCTTCTGTGGCACTTTTTCGTCTGTGACTGTCACCAGCTGCCACCAGGGTTTGGGATTCCTTTTCTTGTCTTCCTTGGCTTCAGCTGGCTCTTTGTTCAGAGATTACTGGAACTAATTTCAGCCACGCCCACAGTTTTCTTGGTGTTGGGTTCTGGTGGAATTCAGTGCGGTGCCCGCATCTCCGAGGCCTCTGGGTCCCTCTCTCTGGGGCACCTGTTGATCGAGGCTGTCAGGTTTCCATAGCAGGCATCGCGAGTGGTGACTCCCAAAGACCCTATGGCAGTGTGGTACGCCCAAGGGATCCTGAGAAACCCAAAAGTGCATCTCCTGAAAACCCTTGCAGGGAGCCCTCCCCAAAATGCAAGCTCGGTGAAGCTCTAGGGTAGGGTTTTCCAGCCCTCTTAATGGGACTCTGTGGGTGTGCCTCAATTTACCTAAAAACATGCAATGTTGTGTTCCAAAGCTAGGGCGATTTTTATTCCCTTGAATTTATATAAGTGCATATACGCAATAAAACATTTTGGGAAAGTGGGACCTAACAGATCAAACAAATAACAAATTTCTAAGGGGCCTGGCCCCAGTGCCATAGGCGTTCTCTTCTCTGCACTGACTTCCTTAATTCCGTAGTCACACTTTCCTAGAAAATGAAGAAAGAGGCTGGAAACAGGCCTTGGGGGAGGGAAACCCAAATGCCTAGGAGAGGACCACATGTGGCTTTTTCAGGAATAAGGAGACTCACTGCCTTGATCAACCCAGAGCCAGTAAGTGACACAGCAGATACTTTGCAGTGAGATGCAGCAACCCTGAGATGTTTAACACCTATTCTCTGTGGGTATCTCTGAAGTTCCTAAGAGAACAAAGAGCTACTCTTCCACCCTGCTGTGTGACTTTGGACAAGTTACTTAACCTCTCTGTGCCTCAGTTTCATCATCTGTAAAGATGATAATTTGAGGTATCTACTTCACAAGATCATTGTGAGGATGAAATGAGTTGATACTTGATATACCTCTGATATAAACATGTTTGCTATCATTTTTAAATTATTCCGGTTTGTGCCCCTAGTGACCAGGAGTGTGCTTGGCATAAAGTCATGCATGATAAATAAAATATTGAAGGAGCAAATATATTCTCATGCTTATTTGGGTTTTATCTTATTTGCCCACCCAAATCTAGTTCCTCTGTGAAGTCCATTAGGTTTGCTTTATTTGCCCCATGTAGTAAGTGAGGAATGGGCCTGGAGAGGTTCCGTTGCTTAAGACCTCACGACTAATTCAAAGTGGGAGCAGAACCAGAGCTAGAACTCTTTTTAATGTGTCGGGGATCAACGCCCCAATGTTAAATTGCCTGATGGGAGCACAGAGGATCTTAAGGGTGAGCATCTACTCATGAAAACGTTTCTCCTAAATTTCTTACTGCAGTGCTCAGACCCACGTCGGAAGAGCAGCAGTAACCTATCACCCAGAGGAGTCTTCAGCCCATTTCTACTCCCATTTTATAGTGTCTGCCAGACAAAGTCATTAGGATGCACTTGCCAACTTGACAATTATTTATTAAAATGCTGGGATTGTTTTCAAAAAAAAAAATCACAGACTAATAAAAACTGCTTTTTCAATGAATTTTCAATATTGCAAAAGAAAATTCTTCTCACCGAAATAACCCAGACCATATTAGTTTATTTGTCTTAAATTTTCTTCTGTTCTGTATATGAAAATGAGCACTCATACTCTATGACAATAGCAGTAAATACTTTGTTTTGTTTTTACTGAAAGAAAAAAAACCAACTTTAATTTGAATACTAAACCATCCAGAATATCTAGCTGAAAACATGTTTTCATTATTTGCATTCTTAGGTTTGGCTTGTTATGCTTTCGGCGTATCTGCTGATATCGCTTGCAATATTTTTTCATTTCATATATTAATATTTAATATTCTTTAAACATTGTTCAACCTTAATGGTTGTCTAATTTCTGTTTTTCATCCACAGAGAAGCTATTAATTTATGAGCATATAGGGCAGTAAGTAATAATTTGCATGAATGCCTTGAACAGATATGCTTCCATAGGCCGCCCATAGCATGGACTCGGGAAGGGGCGATACCATCTATTGGCCAAGCTCCAGTGAACATTGCTCTACAAGAAGCAGGGGAAAAAAAAGTTTTTTAATCCGTAAAGAAGTCTTCTAAGTGAAAAATCAACAAAGATGACAGAAACCGCTTTGTTTCTGCTCCTTTTTTCTTTCGTGTGTGCTCTACACACAAAAGACTTATGAAACAGCCAAGCAAGAAGCTGAAGGGCTTTGAAGACGTGGAGATGAACTTACCCTTCACTGTGTCCGAACTTCGGTCTTCTCGCAATAACGCTGTTGACAGAGATTCACGCCCATGCGTTGCCAGCTCAGCTAACCCAAAATAAGGTCAGTTGGGTCAGAAAAAGTAATCAAGGAGTCAGTCAATATGGTATTTTAGCAATACCTGGACAGCTGAAATCTGCTCAATTCCCCACTCCATTGGTAATGATAGTTCACATTACATAGATTTGACAAATGGTTTCGGGCGGCACAATACCGCCTATGTTCAATGTTAACCTTGGAGTTGGAGGTACAATTGCACAGTCAGAGGTGGGAGGATACTTTCTATTTGAAAAGACATTAGGCTAATTGCCCTCAAAACACTCTCTATGCTTCCCTCCTCTATAAAGGTGTGGAATTAGTTCCCCTTGGGCCAGGAAGTGAACATGAAGGTAATCACTGTTACCATAAATTCTGGCCCCAATTTCTTACTCTTCTTAGTGCTAATGTCAGTCTCCTAGAGTTACCTTTCTTAAACTCTGGGATTTACAGTCACCTCAGAACAGACGCCACTCTGGCACCCAAGGTAGATAATTAAGGTAGTTATGCAGGCAGTTTAGGAAAAAAAAATAATTTCTCCCCAATTATCCACGTATTACAGTTGGTCTTTTCTTTTCAAGTAGCTATGTGATTGCTATAATTCTCTTTTTAAAATTGTTTTCCTATCTTGAACAAGCTTTATAGGTAATAGTAGAAGTTTAGTAAGATTTAGAATTAGCGCCGCAGTAACAAAATCTCACCTTATAATCTAATAGTTTGACATTCCGAAAACATATTCAACAGAAGGAACAATTTTCCTAACTGTTCAGGAAGTTGAGCTACCTGCTCTGATGCTGCAAAACCCAGGAGCCTAAGTCCTTAAAGGAGGTGCCGAAAAAGTCTTTCCTGTGTGTTTTTTCTTGTGCTGAATTCACATCACAGCAGCAGACTTTCTATTAATAGATGTGTTTCTCCTTTTTAAAATACTGAAATAAAATTAGTAGTGCTTAAACTATGAGCATACATTTTTAAAGCTGCATTATTTGGCCTGGGAGGGGTTATTGGTTTGTTATTTTGGGCTAAAATTTGTATAAACCAAGAAAGCATATTTGGGTCAATTTATCTATGAGTGCATTGCACATAACTGAATATACAATCAACTGCGACATTACTTTTTCAACTCATTGTTGATTTATTAACAAAAGAGGTTTTTTCACTTGACATTAGGTAACATAAATAGGTGAATTTAAAGCTTGTGAAAGAGGTAGAGTTCGATTATTGAAAACATTATCGTTAGCATATAATACTAATTTAGCATAGTCTACATAAACCGAGCATATTTTTCTTCCTATTAATAATAATAGTTTAAAACAGCTTCTCTTATGTCATGGGCTGTGAATGCAATACAGTCTACCACGTATGATGCCAAGCCAGCTACCAAGAAGGTGGCACGGGGCTAACGGGGCTGCCCCTGAAATAAGCTCATTTGTCACTGTTTCAACTCTAGGCGGGGGGCGGTAGCATCTTTGGCCTTGCTTATCTAGGGTAGTGGTTGTCACATGGTGTCACAACACACCAGGTGTTAGGATCAGTGTTGTTACTAAATAATAACACTTTGGAATAATTTTTTCTAGGGCATAGAGGATAACTAATGCAGAGCCCAGATCATTCCATAATAGCATCGCTGCCTCTCTGCCTGCATCCTGAAAAGCCACCTTGAAAGATGCCCCAGCTAAGTGCCCAGGCACTCTCAAACGGGGCAAGATACGACAGCCTACAGCCCAAGTCACCTTGACACAGGCCAGTGGCTACGGCCTTGGGATAGCAGTCAGTGGTTGGGGCCCTTGGACATAGCTGTGTTTTCTGTGTGCTGTGATTTCACAATAACTTCCATGTTCATTTTCATTTTAGTGACGGATAAAATTTTAATAAGGAGGAAATTCAAGACAGATGAAGAAACACAGATAGTATATCTACATATTTGCTGTGATCAAGATGCCATGAACGTTTCTCTTGGTACCAAAGGCAACGTGATAATCTAAATTGGGTTTGTAACCATTGTAGAAGTATTAATATAAACCCATGAGAACAATAAACTTTAGCATTATTTTAGCAACTAGCTAAAATTACGCATCCTCATTTATTAATAGTACATACCACATACCTGAATAGTATTACCTGGAAAGGGGAGATCTGGGGGAAAATATTCAAGATTCCTTTTATAAAATAAGGACCAACGTTTTAAATTTTGGGTTAGTGTAGGTTAGCATATTTATTTCCTCCTTATAAAGTGACAGGATTTTTTTGAGATCTTAAAACTGGTTAACATTATTACAAGTGCATTTATAAATAGCAGGTAAGAGGGAAAAATGCTATGACTTTGTTCGGAAATTTCAAAATCTGTATGCACCTATGGAAGCATGAACATGAATTGTCATACGAGCTGCAAGAACAAAAGCATTAAAGAACCTCCAGCAGTTCTGATTCGTGGGGTCAGCCTAGTTCTTCAACATGTTTTGGGAAAAAAACAGAATTCCCAACTAAGGTAAATAACAATAATAATTGAAACATTTGTTTACATCCTATCTGTGACTGCTTTCTTGCTACAACGGCAGGATTGGAGTAGTTGAACAAAGATTATACGGCTCACAAAGTCTAAAATACAGGCACACCACAGAGATATTGCGGACTGGGACCCAGACCACTGCAATAAAGTGAATGTTGCAATAAAGCAAGTCACACAATATTTTGGTTTCTCGGTGCATGTAAAAGTTATGTTTACGCTATCCTGTAGCCTATTAAGTGTGCAATAGCATTATGTCTAAATAATCAATTAACATATCTTAATTTAAAAATATTCTATTGCTTAAAAATGCTAATGATAGTCTGAGCCTTCGACAAGTCATAATCTTTTTGCTGGTGAAGGGTCTTTCCTCAATGTTGTTGGCGGCCGACTGATCAGGAGGGTGGTTGCTGAAGGTTGGGGTGGCTGTGGCAATTTCTTAAAATAAGACAAAGACTTTGCAATATTAATTGACTCTTCCTTTCACAAAAGATTTCTCTGTAGCATGTGATGCTGTTTGACAGAATTTTACCAACAGTAGAACTTCTTTCAAAATCAAAGTCAATCCTCTCAAACCCTGCAGCTGCCTTATCAACTAAGTACGGAATATTCTGAATCCTTTGTTGTCATTTCAATAATGTTCACAGCATCTTGACCAGGAGTAGAGTTCATCTCAAGAAACCACTTTCTTTTCTCATCCGTAAGAAGCAACTCCTCATCCATTCAAGTTTTATCATGAGATTGCTGCAATTCAGTAATGTCTTCAAGCCCCACTTTTAATTCTAGTTCTCCTGCTACTTCCACCATATCTACAGTGATTCCCTCCACTGAAGCCTTGAACCACTCAAAAGTCATCCATGAGGGTTGGAATCAACTTCATCCAAATTCCTGTTCGTGTTGATATTTTGACCTCTTCCTGTGAATCATGAAGGCTCTTGATGGCATCTAGAATAGTGAATTCTTTCCAGGAGGTTTTCAATTTACTTTGTCCAGATCCATCAGAGAAATTACTGTCTATGGCAGCTATAGCCTTATGAAATGTATTCTTAAATAATAAGACTTAAAAATTGAAACTACTCCTTGATCCATGGGCTGCAGAATGAATGTTGTGTTAGCAGCATGAAAACAACATTCATGTCCTTGTACATCTCCATTCGAGCTCTTGGGTGGACCAGGTATGTTGTCAATGAGCTGTAATATTTTGTTGAGGTTTTTTTCAGAGTTCAATAATTCATTCAAGAATATATAGTTAGGAACTGAAAAATCTAGAATTAAAACTCCAATAATCGTCTGGGTGGGGTGGCTCACACCTGTAATCCTAGCACTCTGGGAAGTTGAGGCGGGAAGATTGCTTGAGCTCAGTTGTTCGAGACCAGCCTGAGCAAGAGCAAGACCCCATCTCTACTAAAAATAGAAAAAGTAACCGAGTGTGGTGTCTCTCTCCTCTAGTCCCAGCTACTCAAGAGGCTGAGGCAAGAGGATCGTTTGAGCCCAGGAGTTTGAGGCTGCAGTGAGCTACGATGATGCCACTGCACTCTACCCAGGGTGACAGAGCAAGACTGTCTCAAAAATTAAAAATAAAAAAATTTAAAAAAACACTCCAAAGACTGTACACTAAACCCCACACCATTACAATACACCAGCCAATGTGTATCCTTCTTAATCTTTTAAGTCTTTTTAAATTAGAAAGATTTTATTTAAACTTTTCAAAATCTTTCTATTTTTGACACATAGTGTCTGGAATATAACAGATTATTGATAAGTTATATTATCAAGGTGCATTAAGCTATTTACTAATAAATCAAAAATGTATTCAGTATCTACTCTGTGGTAGGCTCTATACTATCTTCTTTATATATGGTATCCAATTTAATCCTCACTGCAGCCTATGAAATAATTATTATTATAACATTATTGCAGGCTGTAATGTTTTAAAAGGAATCTTTTTTTCTTAAATAGTAGGTCTCAACATTAGGCTTAAAATGGTCAGTAAACCATGCTTTAAACAGATGTGCTGTTGACGAGGCTTTGTTATTCCATTTCTAGAGCACAGGCAGAGTAAATTTAGCATAATTCTTAAGAGCCCTAGGATTTTCAGAATGGTCAAGGTGCATTGACTTCAACTGAAAGTCACCAGCTGTATTAGCCCCTAACAAGAGAGTCAGCCTGTCCTTTGAAGCTTTGAAGCCAGGCACTGACTTCTCCTGTCTCTAGCTATAGAAGTCCCAGATGGCATCTTCTTCCAATAGAAGGCTGTTTTATTGACATTGAAAATCTGTTGTTTAGTGTAGTGACCTTCATTAA
>RJWJ010028002.1:0-21751 GCA_004363605.1 Indri indri
GGAGTATTAGATGCCTGGGAACAATGGTAAGGTAGGAGGAGCGAAAACCAGAAGCCCATTGTGGCTTTCAGACTTGCTCCGCAGAAAGTTAGGATGCTGCGGACCAGAGCTGAGACCTTGAGAAAACCCTTCCACCCTCTCCTCCTCTGCAGCCCTGAGGCAGGTGAGCGGGGAGGGAACTCGGAGATGGCTGCAAAGCTCATGTCTGGGAAATCCAGCTTTTGCCTGCTACTGCTGCTATAAGAAAAAGAAAAACAAACGGCTTCTGCTTTCCTTCATCCTTCCAGATCTTAAACACGTGTACCTCATTGGCAGAACCCTGTTGGCAAGGGAGTTGGTGGCTTCTGGCCTCTAGCAGAAACAGAAGCTTAGTGCCAGCAAACAAGAAACAGCATAGATGCTTGCTGGGGTTGCTGTGCGGTGCTGAGTAGACAACAGCGGTTGTCATTTATTATTTTCATCACCGTTCCTCAAGGACACAGTGCTGCCGCAGTCACCAGACTGGTTTCTGTAATGCACGTTCAGAATTAGTCCTTTCGCTTTGTAGTCGTTTGGAGCTACCTGCCACAAACAGTGTTCTTTCTGCGGAAGGGCCTCAGTTTCTGCATCTACTGCTGTGTGATTCTAGGTACTTTTCTGTAGGAATAAGCTTGAGAAATTAGTTTTTCAAGATTACAAGTTAATGTAGGTAGAAGGGAAGCGGGTGACTTGATTCTAAGAACTGCCACTTTGATGTATAACTTTATGGAACTTAATCGGTTTTCTTTTTGAAGTCATTCTAATTCGCTAGTTTTTAATAAAGTCAAAGGCAATATATCAATCTGGTTTACAGATGGGCTTCCTTTGCCCATCTTTAACTTCCTTTGTCTTTTGACAAATGAAACGGAAGAAGATTAGATTTTTATCCTATTTTGCACCTCATATCTCATGCTGACAGAACCCTCTAGTCTGCCAAAACATTTGGCTGTCCTATTGCTAGCTTATTTTATGTAATATGAACTATAATGTATTGCTTTTAAGACACTTGAAAATCTTGAATCAGTTTTGGCAACATCCTCTCTGTAATGATGTCACATGTGGAAAGAACTGAATTTTTATTAACTTTAGAATGCTTATGAATCTTCCTTCTCCTTCAAATAATTTTTTCTATAACCCTGACCTATTTTATGTTACTACTTTAAGGTGGTTAGCTATAACAGAGTGACCAAGTGATGTATTGACTAGCATTTTTGGCTTATATCTATAGTACTACTTGTGAAGGCTCCTTGCAGAGAAATTTGAAGTGCTAAGAAAAGCAAATATTCTAAGTGCAAAGATAAGCATGGCCAGTGACTTTATTTTAGCCACTGGCTTCACAGCTGGAGTAAGCTGGCTATTTGCAAAGCTTGCTTAGATTTGAATGTGCTAGAAATATATTGACAGAATACCGTTTTATCTCTTTTTCTCCAGACTTTTAGTCGGCCAGGGCTAACAATGGATGTCCAAACAGTTTACAGTGGCTGATACAATGGACAAAGGGTTTCACTGTTTGGAGAGTAGAAAATAGAGCCAGAGGGGAGCTTCTTATGGGCACTGACCTAATTCATTCCTTCGGTAAAAATGCTTGAATTTATTTATGTGCGTGTGTGTGTATTTATTTCTGATCCAGATGTTCATAAATATTTCAGCTAGTAGGGTTACAGCTCGAAGAAGGGATCTGTGGTGTTGCTTTGTGTATTTTTGTAAAGTAGAGCCTTTATTTTTATTTGATGATATGCTTTAAAATAAAAAAAAATCAAGTTCTGGTATGAACTGATATTCTACAAAAGTTAGGGAGAGTTAAGGGCAGCTAAAATTGCATCATCTTCCTCCCTGGTCCCTGGAACCTCCCCATAATCAGGAACTGGTTAGTCACCTGCTTTTTAAAGATAAATTTCCCTGGGAGCTCTTTGCTGAGAAATGGTGGGAAACAGAACTGGGTTAAAAATAAAATTTAGACATTGCTAAATTTCTAAATTTTCATGGTTGTGATTTACTTTATCCAGAAAACAAATCGGCAGTGTGTTTGCTTTTTATCATTACCACAGAGAGAATATTTGCAGTATCTCTCTCCTATTAATAGAACAGGAGCAAAGGAACACGGACATGTCTACGTGGTGGGGGGGGGGAACTTCTCATTCGGCTTAGTAGTAAGCTCCAAGTAACAATTGCATTGTTGTTCTGAATCGTCTTTGAGTGTGATTGGGTGATTAAATATAAATGTTGACCTGATTGGATTGTATCTCAGTAATGAGCTGTCTAAAAAACAGCAGTCACATATCCCTCCGGACAGTTACCAGACTTACTCTTTTGGCTTTTATATTTAGGATAATGATGTATGCAGTGAAGTGTCATAGAAACTGGGATGCTGTCATTTCTGTCTGTCTCTCCGTCTTTCGTCTGTTCCAACTTGGATGTATTGGCTGTGTTAGAATAGTCAGCTGCGTGGATTGTCCATTATCGTTAAGCAATATAAGCAACATGAGCTTTCTGATTGGGGAGAGCTTCATTAAAGTGAATGCTTGGAAATAGCAAGCTGTAAAAAGTAAAGTCCTCAATTAGATGTAAACTTCAGAGCATGTGTTTATCCTTTCTGAAGAGCAGTGTGTTTAGAGTGAGGGTGTAAACCCACAGGCCTGGATTCTGCCTAGTGTTGGGGGATCAGTTTTAACATTAGGTGGGATTGATAAGCTTGGTAGCTCTTGAGGGCAGATCTGGTTCTTTGCATTCTTAGGCGAGGCATAGACTAGTTGCTCAGTCATGAGAGAAGGTAAAAGGAAGAGGAAGGCGCAGGTACATCCAAAAGGGCTGGAATGTGATGGGCATGGATGGATGCGTATTCTTTCCCCTTCCCTACAATATTCCGTACCCCTGTGACAAAGCCCTCTGTAGGAGGCTTGGAGACCTTTGAACCTTCAGCTTTGTATTATTGGACTGACAAGTCTAAAATATGCATTGATTGAGCCTATAGAACAGCTCTGAGGCTGTGTCCTTGAATTTTACATACATCGTGGGGTGTTTTGGGGGCTGGCTACTCCAGCTCAGTTCCACCAGGTGCTCAGTGGAACTTCTGATCTGTAAAGTGCCTCACGATGAGGGAGTCCGCGACACAAAGGTGCCGTCAGTTTTGCTCTGTGCTGGAAGACCACTGTTGGTAAACTGATCTCTAGTGGGGCTGGGGAAGGCCGCCACAGGACTGATGTAGCGTTAGGCCCTTGGTATAGATCTCACTGAATTCTCACAATCAGTGGGGGCAGGGGTAGGTGTTAACCCCATTTTATAACTGGGGTATCTGAGGCTCAGGAACGTTAACTTACCCAGTGTCACACAGCTTGTGTGACAGGGAGGGAAATTTGACCCAAAGCCCATTTGATGGAGTCAGAACCTGCAGGTTCTCTCTACTCCACAGGCTTCTGCTTTTCGGAATCAAAGTGACAAATAGGAGGAGAAGCTCAAGACCCTCTGTTGATTTTTAGGAATCTAAACACTATCATTGAAAATGTACGGGAATATTTTTATCCGTAGAGAGTCATAAGTAACAACAACATGTCAATGTTGTCAAGAGATGTCATTGTTCATCAGAATCCTCTGTGCATCCATTACTATATGAGGCTCCAGAGACTCTAAGATGACTCTAAGACATAGCCTTATGGGGAGGAAGATTACATATACAGCTAGCTAAAATCACAATTTTATTATAGAAATGTTAAGAGTATATCTTGTCAAATGACAGTATACTTTCTTCAAGCCTATAGCCTCTAGTTTGAAATGGCTGTGTTGTGCCATCAAACCCTTCCCTCCAAAGCTATTGTTGTTAATGTCAAGAAAAGCTTGTTGTGGCTACAGAGCACACACGGGCGTGGAATTAGAACAACTTAGATATGCTGTGTTTGGGAACTTGCCTGTTGTGGGTCAGAATTCCATCACAAGTTTCCTAGGGTCAAAGTTGGTCTCTTAAAATATCAAATACCTCCAGGAGGGTTAGGCTATCAGACACTCACACTTTAGTGTGAAGTAGACCAGTTAGCATTTTTCTACTGTCTAGCTGAGACCATATGCATTGATAAAGTGAGAGTTTTGATTGAGGATGAAGACAGAGAAGGAATTTTAGAGCCAGAACATTTTGGTGACAGAGCAGATGCTGTGGAGTACTGGGCGTTGGCCTTGGGACTGGTAGGGGAGGAGGACATTGAAAACTAGAGCAACCAGCCCAAGGGGTAGAAAGAGCTAGGAAGCCTCCAAATACAAATTTTGCTTCTTTCCTATTTCTCCCTGGAACCCAACAAAGGGTGCTTTTGTGTTTGCCTCGCTGCCTGGCTCTCTTCCCCCAGGACCCGGAGTTGATGGGTTAGTTCAGTTTCCATGGGCAGTGTAAGGTTGGGTTAACATCCAAAATACTGATTCTTGGTTCTAACTCAGTTGTTAAGGTGGATATATCGTTCTGACCAGATACTAACTAAGCTGGACTTCATGGTGGGCAATGGAAACTTCCAGTGCTTATATCCCTGTCTTTAAAAATATCTCTTATACCCCTTCTCCTAAAGCAGTTTGCCTCAGGTTGTAGGTGCTACCTCTTTAGTGTCTTTTTCTGAGGGTATATAAATCATTTTGGCTTCAGCTCAGAAACTGGGGTTTTTACTTCTCTCTGTCCAATGCATTTCTTCCATACAGTGTCTTGCCCAATACATGTGTTGATGTTTAGGTAAAAATATAACCAGATAGCCAGGCATGGTGGGTCATGCCTGTGATCCCAGCACTTTGGGAGGCGAGGCCAGAGGATCACTTGAGACTGAGAGTTTGAGACCAGCCTGGGCAACATAGTGAGACCCCATCTCTACAAAAAATTTTAAAAATTAGCTGGGTGTGGTGGTGCACACCTGTAGTCCCAGCTGCTCAGGAGGTTGAGGCGGGAGGACTGTATGAGCCCAGGAGTTTGAGATCAACGGTGAGCTACGATCGCTCTACTGCACTCTAGTCTGGGTGACAGAGAAAGACCCTGTCTCTGAAAAAAAAAAAAAATTACATATATGTATGTACATACGAAATTGCTACAAAACCAAGTGTAGAGTTCCTTTTGAGTTGACCTACTTTTGGATTATGTACCCATTAAGAACTTATCCCTTATTAATTAAACAAAAGAAAGAAGCAAATAAAAACACTCAAAACAGTATTATCCCCAAATAGTGACGAGATGCTAAGGGCAGACCTAAAGCTTTTTGAAGGTAGAAGTGAAAAATTAGGCAAAAGAAACCAGGAATCAAGGCGTGTGTGTCTCTTCCAGCACCCATGTGAGCACCTGCAGGTAAGGACCCCTGTCTTGATAAATAGGCACCTGTATATCGGTCCTCCATTACTAAATCTGAATTTTATAGACTAGTGGTTGGTAAGCTACAGCCAGCTGCCTGGGGTTTTTTTGTTTTTTGTTTTTTTTTTCTTTCTATTTTTAGTGGAGAGGGGTCTCACCCTTGCTCAGGCTGGTCTCGAACTCCTGAGCTCAAGCAATCCTCCCTCCTCAGCCTCCCAGAGAGCTAGGATTACAGGAGTGAGCCACTGCGCCTGGCCTGTTTTTCGTTTATTAGCTAAGAACTGTTCTTATATTTTAAATGGTTACTTAAGTATCTATATCATATCCTCAATTTTGCCTCTTGGCCTGCAAAGCCTGAAAGAGTTACTATCAGGCCCTTTGAGAAAATGTTTGCTGGCCCCTGGGTCAGACCTCCCAGAAGCAGGGCGCTTGGTTTCTCACGTGTTCTTCTGCAGTCTGGGACTAGGAGGTCAGGATGCTGACTTGTGGGAAGATGCTGGTGGCATGCAGATGCCTGCTGTCCCTCTTGGCTGTGGGAAGGCAAAAAGGGAGAAGGGGTTGGGCCCGGGCGCTGAAGGGCAGGCTTGCTTCTGGTTTTAGCCTAGGAGGGTGACTCGGTAACGGGGGCTGGTTGAAGTTATGAGTGTAGATTTCCTCTGGGTTAAGTGGTGACATACGTATCAAAAAAAGTGGAGAAAGTATACTTAAAAGCACATTTTGTTTTCAGGATGTAGAAAGGCCATAAAACTGAAATGTCCCTCTGTGAGTGAACACTTCCATCTGCATTTCAGACCTTATTTCTTTGGAGTCCAGCTTTGTGACATGTACTGTTTGTTGTGTTTCGAAGTTGTTGACTATTTCAAATTCCAAACAATTCGTTATTTCCTGTCAGAGGAAAATTCAGAATAACCCTGAAGCGCTGGTGGGGGTTCTGAGTCTTGAAGAAATGAAGAGCAGAAGAGGAATTTCGCGGTGTTCCTTTCGCTCAGAAGATTCGGAAAGGCTTTGGGCTAATGTGCATGTCCGTGAGTGACAGCCCGGCTCCGTTAACTGCCATGATCTATATACTATTCCAGGCATCTCTACGTCCTAAATACAAACATCATTTTGAGAGGAGGGGCCTGTCCTATGTCAGTAAGTCTTTGTTTTCAAAGCCTGCTGCACATTAGATACTTAAATGACTGAATGCAACCTATCTTTTAAATCTTACATTAAACTTATACCTCTGTTGATTGTTCTTTCTAGAGTGGGGCTTATATTAATGTTGGAAATACCCCTCATTTGTGTGGTACTTTACAATTTATCAAAACGTCCACATAAATGCCAGGTGCGGCGGTGGGTGCCTATAATCCCAGCTACTCAGGAGGCCGAGGCAGGAGGATCACTTGAGCCCAGGAGTTTGAGACCAGCCTGGGCAACATAGCAAGACCCTGTCCCAAAAAGCCTTCCACATAAAATTCTTACTTGATCCTCACAAGAACCCTGCAAGATGAGTATTGTTTACCAGGATGCTCAGAGAACTTAGGGGTCATACAGCTGGTTAGTGACGAACAAGGAACTTAAAGTACTTATAAACCTGACATAGTTGGAGAAAACCTGGTGTGTGAGTTATTTTCTGTCTCTCAGTCCTCAGCTCCCAAGGGGAAGCAAAAGCCTAAGTCGTCTTGGCAAATGCATTAGAGGTCCCGACTTGGACTTTCCTTCAATAGAGAGGTTCGGGTGGTGGCTCGTTGCTCTCCTTCAGACGAACAGTTCTTGGTAGTGCAGTTTGTTCCCTCGGTACTTTGTCTTACTCTGTTGCGTGCATTCATCCATTTCTCAGAATGTTTAGTAAACATTTCTCTTGTGCCCTGGCACCAGTTTCCTACGCACTCCACAGTAACGTACTTCACAGGTGGCTTTGAAACCCGGGGTAGAAATTTTAGGTTGCTTTAGTCTTTCCTCACAGTGACAAGGGGTCTTGACTGGTGCTTCAGTCCTTGGATGGATGCTTAGGCTGCCCCGAGACAGCCCCCACTGCACGTGGCCGTCAGTGCCAGGGTCTCCCCATCTTCCTTTTTCCCATTTCCTGTGTCCAGCAACCTGCAGAGGTTGACCTGGCCTATATTTTTTTCCCTGCTTCTCAGTATAATGAGGAATTTGGACTCAAATATATAGAAATAGAAACCCGCTTGTGCCGTTGACCTGCCTCTGACTTTTACTACTTTTTTTTTTTTTGAGACAGAGTCTCACTGTGTTGCCCGGGCTAGAGTGCCGTGGCGTCATCCTAGCTCACAGCAACCTCAAACTCCTGGGCTCAAGCGATCCTTCTGCCTCAGCCTCCCGAGTAGCTGGGACTACAGGCATGCGCCACCATGCCCGGCTAATTTTCGTATATATTTTTAGTTGTCCGATTAATTTCTTTCTATTTTTAGTAGAGACAGGGTCTCGCTGTTGCTCAGGTTGGTTTCGAACTCCTGAGCTCAAACAATCCGCCCGCCTCGGCCTACCAGAGTGCTAGGATTACAGGCGTGAGCCACCGTGCCCGGCCTTGACTTTTACTTACTTTAATCATAGATGGAGACCAAGATCTTCCTGAGACCCAGCTCCACGCCCCGCCAACGGGCTCCCTCTCTGTGCCCCAGCCGTGGTGGTCTCTTGTGTGTCCCACCTCAGTGGGCCACATTCCCTACTCCCGTAGGATCACTAAGAAGGGAAACCCTTCCCTGAGGAGGCCAGTTCCTGCTCTTCTGGACCTTTGTGTGCTTTGCCTTCGTATAGCACACATGCCAGTTTTAGCTTGGCAGTTCCTGACTTCTTCCTTGATGGACTCGGACCCCGTTAGCCTGTGAGCTCCATGAAGGCAGCGACCATGTTTATTATACTCAGTGCTTGATTTCTTATGTTCGGTACAGAGACTGGCATGAAGGAGATGCTTCATAAATCTTTATTGACTCAACCAGTGAATGGATTCCACTTTCTAAGTGAAGCTTTGTTTAACTCACTCTTGTAGTTCTTTCTCCTGGAAATCATGTTCTGCCATACCAGTTGGGCTCAACAATCAACAGTTAGAAAGTGCTGTCTTCCAATTTCCAGATGGCTTAAATCCCCTCGAATTCCCCACACACCAAGAGCAAGGTCAGAAACTTCACAGGACGTCGATTGATTGTAGTACAGTTTTTTTTAATATTAATAAACAATGACTAAAAGTATAGTTTTCTGCTATTAGTTTTTTCCCCACTAATTTGCAAATTTACCTTGGCTCTTATAAAAGCTATAGTGGAGGAGTTTTATTGTAACTGGTAAAGTCTGTTTCTAATTTCCCCTAAATTACTTATTAAAATTTTCAATTTGAAGGTAAACAACAATCTCTCCCTTTTTATTTCTGCCTCACTGTGCCACCTAGTGGATAATACATCTGTGACTAGGCAGTGAGTGGCCTTTGCCAATTTCCTAACCACAGATTCCACGAAAGAGAAAAGTTGGGTACCTTTTTATGCTTTTAGATCACATACCATTTCTGCCAGTAATTTTTGTTACTAGAGAAGCGTGGATGTTTTGAGAGGAGCTCAGTATTGTTTAGTTCAGAATTTAAAAAAATGTGGGACCATATGTCTGAAATTTCCCACATCACCAATAAAGGATAACAATGCAAAGACTGTCATTAAAGACTGTTTATATAATAATGACATACAAGATACTAATTCAAAGAATGAGGTCTTAAGTTTAGAAACAAGGCTATTTCAAACATCTTTTTTTTTTTTTTGGTATAACTTGCTTCAGTTTTATCTACTGTTATTAATATTTATCAAAATGATTAGTAAGGCTTGTTGATTTGCATTTTCATTATTTTCAGTGGCTTGGCTTTGGCTCCCACATTTCATCTGTATGGGAGGTTGACACAGGAAACCTCACCTTTCCCCACCCTGCCTCTTGTCTTTGCCGCCACTACCCTGGATGGAGTATGTTCCAGTATGATGGAGCAGTTGTTTTTTCCTCTGCTGATTTCCATTAGGTGCAGTGGATGCTCATTATTGTGCTAAGTATATACCATGTAATAACATGCATTCAATTATCAAGTTTGTGATATTTTAAATATATAACAAATACTTATGCAGTTGAAACCCTAAACCGTAAGCTTTTTAATTTTATCCATAGATTAATGGTTTAAAATAAAGTTGTGTCTCTTACTGAGAGCTGATTTAATTAGTGTTTCCAAAGTGTCATTGCTGTTTTATTGATGTGCCTACATAAGGAGTTCACACTTTTCCTTCCACCCTCGCAATCTTTTTTCTTGTGGGAAAAATTTTAAAAGATTACCGGAAGGATCCTCGACGTATAAAAATAAGTATGGTTTCTGAAAATAAATAGTATTTCTTTTATTCTTCTTGAACTGGCATTTAAAAAACCTGGCATTTGGCTCATGGCTGCAGTACTAGTAAATTGCTAAAAGTAATAGGTAATTTCACATGAAGAGACTTAGAAATGTTTATGTCTTTTAATCCAGAGTTAACTAGAAAATACAGGGGTAGGGGGAAGCTATATACACAGCAGTGTTTGCCATAGTGGTAGTTATAATAGCAGAAAATTGAATACTGTTTAAATGACTGCTAGTGCTATGGTTAATAAATTCGATGGTAAATGTGGTTATTTACAAATTAACTAAAATTAACTAAAGTTAAATATTCAGTTCCTCAGTTACAGTAGCCACATTTCAAGTGCTCAATAGCCACCGTGTGTACCTATTGGTTACTGTGTTGGACAGCACAACTGTAGAACATTGTCATCATGGCAGAAACTTCTACGGGAGAGTATTGCTAGACAGGTGCCTCTCAAACTTTAATGTGCATATTAATCGCATGGGGGCTTCAGTTAAAATGTATATTCTTATCGACAAATACAAGTTAGGGCTTAAGATTCTGCAGTTCTAACAAGCTCTCAGCTATTGGCAATGTGGAAAGTAAGGGCTAGGGTCTTTACCTTCTTGCATTTATTCCCTGATTCTAGAGGAAAGGCGTGCCTTTGACGCTCAGGACTCTTTATGTAGGTTTACTAGCTTTATGGGTTTAACCAGGCTCATTGATGTACAGTGGAAACATTGTGTCTCTCTCTTTTGTGTGAGCCTTGCCCTCTTTGTGCCTGAGGTCTGGGAGGAAACAGTTTGCCTTGTATGTTTCACATGGGGCCAGCCCTGCTGGCAGCATGTAGCTGAGCAACTCTAATAATTGGTTTTCTAACCTGCCTTTTGACAAAGCAGTTTATAATCATCTTTATCTTGGTACCTATTATATTATGGGGTGGTGGTTTTCATGTTTGTTTGTTTTTTTAAAGTGAAGCTGTGTTTTAATATTATATGGGCTTAGTCAGATTTAAAATCATAGGGTAGACAGGGCTTTGTCTGTCTTGCCACATTAGCACCTTTCTTTTTGGCTTATTAATGGCTTATTTGTAATTACAAATAAGAATGGTATGTTTATACCTTATGGCTTAGTGTACCAGAACTATGAACATAGGGGTCTTAAATGTAATTATCTGCTGTTTTTGTTTTTGTTTTTTCCCTCATATCTTGTTAAAATTGGACTCATGCAGATCTAGATTCAGATTGTGATCAGCCAACTATTAGCCGTAGGGGCTTGCCATGGGCGGGTTCCTTGATCTCTCATGCCTTGTATTTTCATAAGTGAGAAAGGGATTGTGTAGGGTTTCAAGGATTTATAGCCATAAAGCACTTAGCACAGTATCTAGCATGTTGTAAACGATCAGTGAGATGTGTGTCGGGTCCCCCTTTTCCATGTGTATTAACAGAGGCACAGCCATTTAGAGAACTTGTGCATCTGTACCTAAAACTGACTATTGAAAGAGCCAGAAATAAAGTCTGACACAACTCCCTTCCTGCACCCTTTCCTTACCAAGTCGCCACAGAAGAGTTACTGAGCTGGGTTGACTGGACCCAGGCCAGCTGCTTGGAAGTAGCCATCACGCTTGCTAAGGTGTTCTGAGTTGTTAGAGTGATTGGATCCATGGCTGCTCTGGTGCCTGCACCAGCCACCACGGGATTTTTTTGGATTTGAAGGCCAGAGATCATTCACCAGTAGGTTTTGGAGGGCACAATAGGTCTGTAGTGGAAGAGGCAGGGTACTTCAGTGGAAATGATACAGCCACCCTGACCTGGGTTAGAATCTGCCCCCTGCCACCTCTTATACCTTGACCAAGTTACTTTACTTTTCTGACTTCAGTCTCCTTTCTGTGAAATGAGTCTCTCCTCTGTGAAATGAGTATTAATTATAATATTGATAGTAGCTAAAATTGAGCATTTACTACGTGCTAGCCACTACCTTGAGTTCTGTACGTGCATTATCTGGTTAATGGCTTCTTGCTGCCTATGCTTTACAGATGGGGGAGACTGAGGCAAGCAGAAGTTAAGTAACTTGCGCTAGGTGTAAGTGGTGCAGCATGGATTTGAATCTACACCTTCAGGCTATGGAATCTATGATGTGTTCTTTTTAAAAAAAAAAAAACAGCTTTATTGACCTATAATCCATATACTATATAATAAAAGTATGCAACCAATGGTTTTTAGTACAGTATATTCACAGAATTATGCAGCCATCACCACAATCAATTTTAGAACATTTTTATCACCCCAAAAGGAAACCCTGCCTGTTAGCGGTCACTCCCCATTTCCCCCTAAAGCCCCACAGCTCTAGGCAACCACCAGTCTATTTTCAGCCTCAGTGAATTTGCCTCTTCTGGACATTTCACATAAATGGAATTATACAATATTTGTCATTTTACATCTGGCTTCTTTTACTTATAGTATTTTCAAGGGTCATCCATGTTGTAGCACGTGTTGGTACATTGTTCCATTTTATTACTGAATAATAGTCCATTATGTGGGTTTACCACATTTTGTTTATCAGTCATCAGCTGATGGACATTTGGGCTGTCTCCACTTTTTTGCTATTATAAATAATGCTGCTATGAGCATTTGTGTACAAGTTTTTGTGTGGACATATATTTTTAATTCTTTTGGGTTCTATGGGGTGTGTGTGTGTGTTTGTGTGTGTTTTCCTATGATTTATTCTTAATGTCTTCTGCAAGAAAGAAAACGGGTCATTCTTACTTGGGAGTGGTCACCTTGCATTAATGATGGGGACCTTTATCGAGAGTGCTCGTTCTGCAGTGGGCACCAAGCAAGTCTCTTCACGAGCATTGCCTTGTTCAGTCCTCACAGTTCTAATGGAGTAGGGATCTCGGGCCTCATTTTACAGAGGAGGCACCCAACCCTCAGCAAGGGAACTGCTCCAGGTCACAAGGCTTGGGGAGTGTGTCGGAGCTGAGTTTGGACCCAGGTGTGTGTGATGGCCTACAGAGCTCCTACACCGTGTTATGTGGCCACCACTGTCCACCTCCCACTCGAAGGTTTACTGGCCTGGATTTTACAGAGTGCTGTCATGAGAATTTGTCCGGTTTTACCTTTTTACCCAGTGGCAATGGAATTGAATGGGTACCCAAGTTTGTGAATGCGTTGAGGGGTAGATTCTTGGCTGGGAAGTCTGTTTTTGGAGTCCAAGTTCATTGCTCTTTGCATTTCAACACAACTGCTTTCAAAACTATAGATTGTACCCCCAGGCATACTGTCATCCTCTCCTAATTCTTTATTATTTATTTAAGTGCATGCTGATAATTTATCTTAGGTAAGGAAAGGGCAATGTGGCTTAAAAAAAAAAACAAAAAAACAACTGAGTAACTCTGGAACTCCTCAGCAATAGGTCCAGGATTGAGTCATACTAATTCTGATGACCTATCAGAAACCCCTGTTTAAACTTCCGTATGTATCTTTTTTTCTTTAAATTGGTCTACCCAGGCTGTGTGTAAAAGAGCACATGTCACATTCTGTCTGTAGAAAAGGAATTGGATCCGGAGTCAGGCACCGGCTTCAGAGGTCATCTGTGACAGTGGTGAGCTGTGTAAATTCAGCTTCCATATTTGTAAAATGGGGCCAGTCTCAGCTAACTCACGGGGTTGTGGGCATTCAGTGACGAATTATCCTGTGAGCCCTCAGTGTGCTCCCCAGCTGGATGTTCATGTTAATGACTTCCTTCCTTTCCAGTTCTCACAGCCATCTTGTCTTCCGTCTCCAGGGTGAGTACGTGGTTTAAGGCTCCCAAGCTGTAGACTAAGGTATTTCCACATGCCTGTCCACACGGGAATGTCGAATCCTGTGTGTGTTATTAAACAGTGTACGGCCCAGCCACACTGAGTACTCAGCGATGTCTTGAACACGCCTTGCAGGTTATCCCTCCTGGCTCTGAACATGCTGTTCCCTGTCCACCCACCTGACCAGTCAGTTGGCCTTTATCCTTGAGCTCACATAGAATGTAGTGTACACCTCCCTCCACCCCGCACCTCCCATCCGGTCAACACCTCCTGCCTGTGCCGTCAGCTTCATGTTGCGCGTACTTGCCATGATCCCGTCACTCACCCTGTGCCACCCTGCATCGCCTTTTTTCTTTCATAAACATACAAAGCTTGTTTCCCACCTCAGGGCCTTTGCATTCACTGTTCCCTCTGCAATCTGGGAAGCTGTCCGGATTTTCTTATGATGAATTCTTTCCAAGCTCACATCCCATGGCACTTACTGCTACCTGAGATGATAATATATATGCACTTGTTTATTATCCGTGTCCTCTGTTGGAATCCCCCCTGTGAGGAGAGGACTTTGGCACGTAACCCCCAGCATCTGCAGCAGGGTCTGACGTGTCGTAGGTCCGCAGGGAATATTTGTTGAGCAAGTGAGCCTGTGTCTGCGTCTGTTGTTGTACTTCAACCAGTTGTAATTACTTGTTGACAACGTCCTACTTCCCCACTGGGTCGTGTGGCTGCCTTAGGGTAATTTGTCTTTCAGTCCGCAGGGCCAGGTATGTGTTCAGTAAATGTTTCCTGAATATATGAGTATGAAAGTTAGGAATCTGAAAAGGTGGACCCTTAAAACCTGTGGAGGCTGCTGTCCACCACAACATGTCCGTCAGCGCCACTGGTAGAACAAGTGCTGGTCGGAACAGGCTGCAGTTGTTCTCCTGCTCTCACGGCCATTCTTTACTGTCCCCTGCCCCTGTTCTTTGTCGGGGTCTTCGCCTGGTGCTGTTCTTTGGGCAAACCCTGAACAAACCCTTCCCCCACCCCCCAGTCCTCTCTGTTCTTTCAGACCTCATCTCATGTCTCTTGCTCACGGAAACCTTCCCTGGCCCACCTGCCCTGGCCAGGTGCTGGCTCTGCGGAGCTTCCTGAGAACAGTGCTGTATGTTTGCTCTTCATGTGATCCTCAGAGCACATTGTCCTTGGTAAACATTTGTTGGACAAATGAGTAAAGAATTAGTGCTGGCATATTTGCATACTCGTGTCCATGGCAACATTTTTCACAATAGCCAAGAGGTGTAAGTAGCTCATTGTCCGCTGTTAGAAGAGCAGATAAACAAAATGTGTTATATACATACAATGGAATATTATTCAGCCTTAAAAAGGAAGGAAATTCTGATACATGCTTCAACATGGATGAACCTTGAGGACATTATGCTACATGAAGTAAGCAGGTCACAAAGACATATACTGTATGATTCTATTAATATGTACATGATGTATCTAATGTGGTCAAATTCATAGAATCAAAAAGTAATAGAATGGTGGTTGTCAGGAACTGGGGGTAGATGGAAACAGGGAGTTGTTGTTTAATGGGTGTAGAGTTTCAATTTTGCAAGATGAGAGTTCTGAAGATTCACAATAGTGTGAATATACTACTGTCTTAGTCTGTTGCTGCTCCTATAACAAAATGCCTAAAACTGGGTAATTTATAAAGAATAGGAATTTATTTGCCCACAGTTCTGGATGCTGGGAAGTCGAAGATCCAGGTGCCAGCAGATGTGGTGTCTGGTGAGGGCTGTTCTCTGCTTCCAAGATGGCGCCTTGCTGCTGCATTTTCATATGGAGGACGAGGTGGAAGGGACAAATGCTACATCCTTACGTGATAGAAGGCAGAAGGACAAAAGGGCGTTCCCCCAAGCCCTTTTATAAGGGCACTGATCCCATTCCTGAGGGTGACGCCCTCTTGATGTAATCACTTCCTAAAGGCCCCGCCTCCTAACACTGTCACTTTGGGTCTTAGATTCCAACATTTGAATTTTGGGGCAACATATACAATCAAGCCATAGCAACTACTAAAGTGTATATATTAATAGTTGACCCTTGAACAACGTGAGGGTCGGGGTGCTGACCCCCTGCACAGCGAAAATCCAGGTATAACTTCTGACTGCTCAAAAATTTAACTGCTGATAGCTACTGTTGACCAGAAGCCTTACCAATAACATAAACAGTTGATTAAACATTTTGTATGTCATATGTATTATATACTGCTTTCTTACAATGCAGTAAGCTAGAGAAAAGAAAATGTTATTAAGAAAATAAGGAAGAGAAAATATATTTCCTATTCGTTAAGTGGAAGTGGATCATCATAAAGGTCTTCATCCTTGTCGTCTTTATGTCGAGGAGGCGGAAGAGGAGGGGTTGGTCTTGCTGTTTCTGGGTGGCAGAGGCGGAAGAGGTGGAATGGGAGGCAGGAGAGGCAGGGCATACTTTTACTGAAAAAAAAATTCATATATAAGTGGACCCGTGCAGTTCAAACCCATGTTATTTAAGGGTCTACTGTACTTAGAAATGGTTAAGAGGGTAAATTTAGTGGTTTTTAGCACAATTAAAAAAAGAATTAGTGTTGCCAGAAACTGACTTCTGGAAATCACTGTAGAAGGATCCAGAATTAAGTCCTAGGACACTTGTGACTTCTGGGCAGCGTGCGTGAACTTAAGAGAAAGAAGTATTTATTTCTTCATAAGGGTAAGCTCAAGTATTTTCCTAAGGGCTGTCAGAGTTAAGGAGTGAGCTGGCCTGAACCCTGCCTGAGTTGCCTGGGTGCTCACGTTTCCCTGCCCTTGGGGCCCAGTGAGCCAGCCCTGGGCTTAGCCTGACCGGTGTGTACGGAGCCTGCACATGTCTGCATGGACCTGGTCAAGGCCTGGGCCCCCACTCAGCTTCCAAGGTCCCTCTTTGTACCCCCTGCTCTCTGCATGTGAGATTTCCAACATAAAATTTCATTCATTTCCGATCCTGTTTAGCCGTTGTAACGCTGACCGAAGAACTGTACTGAGTCCTTGTTCCCATGGCATCCTGGGGAAGCACGTGACCATTTTCAAGTGCCTATTCAGCACCAGCACGAGCCCTTTTAGAGGTTGCCTCATTTCTTGCTGACATTGACCCTCTGAGGTGTAGATGGCTTTATCTCCTTTTTACAAAGAAGGATACAACGTATCCAAGGCCCCACATTTAAGTGACAGGACAAGGATTGCACCCAGACCTTGTGACTTTAAAACTTACTTTCTTGCCTCTGCTCCAGGTTGTTTCCTATATGGTCTCCCTCATGGTCCAAATTTATGTATATCTCAGTCTCAAACAGATAACACATTCTTCATTTGCAAACTGCTTGGCTCAGCCATTTGGTATGTAATATGCACTGCGGTAGCAAGAATGACCCAGAATCCCCAAGACCAGGCTTTTGAAATCCCAACCCCAGCGCTCAAGCCCTAGGCATCCCACAAAATCTGTACTAGATGTTCAGAAACCTAAAATTTGCTTTTCCAGCCCCCCTTCCCCAGTGGTAAAGACAAAGAAACAGATGGCAGGGCTCTTTGTTATTCTTTTATCTGCTAAGTTTTCAGAAAGGTTAGAAAGTGGAGAGAACTTTGCTGAGCAAACACTCTGTCCCTGCGTTGGCTCCAAGCTGCACCAACTGCCCAAGTCTTATCTTCCCCTTGCTTGTTATCTCCAAGGATGTAAAACATTTTCTCTCCATGCCTTTTCATTTCTCTGTAACATTAGCCATTCAGCTGGCCTGAAACATTACTGATTCATTTTCAGCTGGCTTATACTTTGGTGTGTGTGTGTGTGTGTGTGTGTGTGTGTGTGTGTGTGTGTGTGTGTAGGGAGGGTCTATACTGTATAAATAAATACTTTTCTGTATATTCTTTTGCATAGTATTGCTCTAAAATGTCCCATTGACTTAATAATTTCTATTTAGATACTGAATCATTTTATATGCCCCAAAGAAATATCTAATGCTCTCGTTCCCTGGGAAGGGAGAGAGGGAGGAAAAGAAAGCTAATGTTACGGTCGTGCAAATCCAGACTGCTTTCTTTTTGTCCTTACAAGTGGTGCTTTTCAAAGCGTTTGGCATCCCTGCTGTATGGATGTGTCACTGTGCAAGATGACAACGGGATTTGCTGGGAATGTGGGCCACTATTGTATCTGCCTTACGTAACCACGTGGAGTGATGGAAATGGGTGAGCAGCCAGGGATGTAGGCGGTGGCCTGGCCCACTGATCTCCAGAGGCCATGAAGACTGCTCAGGTCCTCCACAGGATGTGGATCCAGGCTGCTAAAAAGTTGAGGAGATTGAAAGGCCATGTGAGTCCCTCTGCAAGCTGTCCCCTTTTTCTTTCCCATCATTTCTTTGTGGGAAGGGAGGGGGAGCCAAAACCCCTCTCACAGTGACTCCTTTATCCTCGGATTTATTTGTGTGCTTTCTGGCAGCTTTCAGCAACAAATTGTGAGGTGGTAGATTGTAGTCAATGGTGGGTTTTTAAAATTCTTGTCTTATTTTTAGCAGACCTATGCGAACCTGATAGCCTCTTCTTGGATTTGTGGCTCAAAGGCTGCTGTTTTCCATGTGTTGGGAACCTGCAAGTGCGGTTTTGATTCCTGGGTAGAGTTTAACATTCTGCCTTGTTTGTGTGTTTGTTCATGTTTGAGAATTTCTTGTTTTGGCATGAAACTTTTTGCTTTCTTATTCTGCAGAAATCTGTACTTTTATTCTTTTGTCTAGCTTCAAAACTATGGGGGGAAAAGATGTTCTTTTTTTTTTCTTTTATAGTTTGACCTTATGCAGTACTGTAACATGTATGTTCACTTTTATGACTTGGGAGTTTTATTTAGCATGTAACTGATGGGTAGCTTTGGATTAATCTTTGGTTTTAGCTATAAACTCCATCACTGGGAAGCAGTACTTTGTGGACATAAAACGTAAAAGTTGCCTGTTCACTTTGGGCACTGAAGATGTTGATATCTGCTTTGTGGTTGGTTTTTAATATGTTTCTATTGTTCTTTATCTAAAATATATAGGATTTTTATTTATCTGGCCATGGTGTTTCAAAGGAAAGAAGTTTTATAAAAAGTAGAAGATTTAAAAAAAATAAGTAACTATTAATATTTGCCTTAGTCCCATTCTCTTCTTCAATCATACAGATACCTTACTGTGAACACAAAGTTTTTTATTTATGGTGGAAAGATTAGCTCACTTTCAACTTTCCATGGGGTCCAGGAATGACTTGTTATGATATGGAGGGGATTGTCATTAACACTATTTACATGAAAGGTAAAAGTGACGAGGAAAAATGATGAAAAGCACATTGAGGATGCTCCTGGCAGGTGGGATGTTGGCAGTTGGGTTGAGATGGTGACTCGGCGTCCTCTGCACCCGCTGCTCCCAGACCTAACCTGCACCTCCACCCTGCCCGTGCCTTTCTCTGCCTCCCTCGCACCTCTCAAATTACTGGTACCACCTTCCACCTTGCCCTGCCTCCACTTGAAATTACTCTCTTCTGCTCTTTGAACTGTGTTAAAAATGTGGTATCAGGTATACCTGTACCATTCTGTTTTGGTCGGTATTGGGTCCTTCACCAGGAATCAGTGTTCAGTGTGATGTTTCCCCACTCATCTCCCTGTTTGTTAAACCTGTGAAATGTTTGGTACCCATAGAAGAATGAAGTATCTAAATCATGAAGCATAATAATTAAACACGTACCATGAGCCCATCAGACATATCCATAGGAGACCCTCACCGACCTCACTCTGGCTCCTTCCCAAGTCACTTCTTGCTGAGTTTTGTGTTTTTCATTCTTTTGCTCTTTCTGTGTAGTTTTACCTTGTACATGCACACAAATATATCCCTAAACAAAAGATTAGTTTTGTTGGCTTTTTTTTTTTTTACTGTAGTAAAAATTACATAACATAAAATGCACCATCTTAACCATTTGTAAGTGTACAATCAGTAGTGTTAAATGTATTCACGTTGTTGTGAAACATTGTTTGCTTTTTGGACTATATGAAAATATCACACTCTACAAATTCTTCTGGGATTATTTTTCACTCAGCATTATGCTTGAGATGCATCCATGTCATGGTGATGTGTGACTGTGGTTTTCACTGCAGTACAATATTGTATTTTACTAATACATCACAATTTATTTCTCCATTCTGCTCTTGCTAGATATTTGGGTTGTTTCCAGGTTTTGGCTTTTGAGAACCTTGCTGCTGTGAATACTCTATACATGTATCTGTGTATACATATTCACAGATATGTGTACACGGATACATGTTCCAGGGTCTTGGAGAGGAATCACTAGGTCGTGAAATTTATATACCTTTA
Source organism: Indri indri (assembly GCA_004363605.1). Classification (NCBI taxonomy): domain Eukaryota; kingdom Metazoa; phylum Chordata; class Mammalia; order Primates; family Indriidae; genus Indri; species Indri indri. Next base: position 19,833 of record RJWJ010028002.1, read on the forward strand.
ATATATGTGTGCTTTTTCTGTGGCCCTGCATGTAAAGCTCCCCAAATGCTAAGCAGCCACCTTCTGACATTTATGCAGAGAAAGGTCGAATATTGACAGCAGGTCTGATCTGTGCACAGCCAAGCACAGGCTGGGTGGGGCCAGAGCCCACTGGCCCAGTTTGAATGGCATGAGCTCAGCTCTCAGCCAAGCTGCTGCACGCGCTGGCAGCCTGTCCCCAGGGATAGTCCCAGAGCTGATGTTCTGAGGAATAATTATGTGGGGTGCTTTGTGTTTCTGGAAAGGTAATATGTAAATGAAGCAGGAAAGACACACAATGATTTGCATTTTGGGTCCACCCATGGTTAGTTGGTAAATTCCACAATGGCTTTGGTTATTTTATTCACTAATGTGTCCGAAGTGCCACAAACCACATGCTTGGCACATAGTGGATGCTTGGTAAATATTTTCGAATGAATGAATGAGTGATATAGTGAGTGTTTTCTGTGAGACTTTCGCAAAAAGGCCTGGTTCTGTGGGCTAAATACACATAGTTGTGGTGTATTTTTAATGCTCAAAGGAGCTATTGAAATTTATTTTTACCTAATTTCCCCACCTTTAAAATTAAGATTTTATATTTATCACTTAGTTTAGCAGAGCTTATATTCTTTTAACATTATGTTGAAGTAGTTAATGGTTATGTCAACCTGTTAACCATAGGTAAGAAACAATGTCTTAGAGTCTGCTCAGTTTCGTATCAAGTTGCTGAGGTGTCAGCACCAGGCGAGTTTACAGCAGGGTCTGACTGATTACAGATTTGACTCAGCCCTATTGGTGGTGGTAGTAGTAGGGGATTAATCCTCTCAGACAAATTTAATTTAAATCTCCCTTGCAGACAGCACCGGAATACTTAAAGTGTGATCTCATGGAAGGACTGTGAATTTCAAAAGCCAGATTCATTCTACTTGAGTAACATTTTAAAAATAAAATTTTGTAGCAACTCATTCATTTGGCTAAATGATTAAAAGAACACTCTAAATCCAGAACTTTAGAGTTTGTAATTTTTACATTTAAAATAAAAATGTATTCTAAAAGTAACGTATTCATAAAAATATTCTGTCGTACCATAGCTCCTTGGGAAATTTAACATTTTTTGGTGTCTGTCCTTCCAGTCTTTTTCCTATTTGCTTATATAAATACATATTTATGAAAATAGGAATCAACAATGATGCTTTGTATCTTGATTTCCCCCCTTACATCACAGACATTTAAATATAGATCTCTATATATGTAACCAATCCCTTATTGTTGGACATTTCATTAGTTTCCTATTTAATAAATTATAAGTGATTGTAAGCAAATTTATATATACTTAGGTTATCTTTGTGCACTTGTGCAAATACCTGTAGAATAAATTTTTGGAAGTAGAGTTGATCCATGAAAGAGTATGCAGATTTAAGATTTTGATACATATTGGTAATTTACCCCGGGAAAGGCTTGTATCAATTCCCACCACTGCCGCCAACAGTGGACAGACCTGAAAATATAAAATGAATTATGTCTGTCTCTATCTTTCTCTTTCTCTTTATTTAAATACATGGGCATCATGGTAAAAAAAAAAAATGTAAAAATTAGTGGACATTAAATAATCATTTTCAGTACCTCCATGTTTTGTTGTATTGATGTGCCTTCATTTAACCTAAATATTACTCCCTGTCTGCATATTCCATACATTCCAATATTCCATACTGCTCAGTCCTAGGGATGATTGTCCCAGTACTGGTTAGTCTTTTCCTGATGATTTTAGAATAATTTTTGGGGGGAGGGTGCCATATGATTTTTTTCTTAACGTGTGGGGTTATAACTATATGCAAAGAAGAGCTGACAACTGTATTTATTTTACCATAACTTCCAGATTAATTCACTTTGTTGAAATTTGC
>RJWJ010028003.1:0-21753 GCA_004363605.1 Indri indri
TTCCTGAAATGTGGTTAATAACAGAGTTGATGGGGTTCTAGACATGCTACCTCAAAATATGGTACTTTGGGATTCAAGAAAACCACAGAAGCAGGAAGGTCTCTCTCGCCTTTCCCCTACCCTTCTCCCCTGAAGCAGGTCATAAAATCTTCGTTCCAGAGATGCCCACCGTATACCTAGAGGAAAAGAATATCCTTATCTCTGAAGACAACAGGAATACAGAGAAGAATCTGAACAAACAATACTTGCTAATAACTTTCCCCCAGTTTAATACCCTTAGATTAGACCTCCTTCATCCAATCATGCTTGTTCATGACTATACTCTTCTCCATCCACTAAGCATAAAATACACATTTTCCCCTGTGTCTTTGGTTCTTAATTTCTAAAGCCTCCCATGTTATGTAAAACTTATATTAAATAAATTTATATGCTTTTCTCTTGTTAATATGTTTTTTGTTATAAGTGCTTCAGCCATGAACCTACTTGTGGGTGAGGAAAGAAATCTTTCTTCCCCTACTGAGTTCAAACCCAGATCTTCTGAGATCAGGGAACTGGTTCTTGCCTTAACACCCTGAACCTGAGTGCTATGACATTTGAGGGCATGAAAGCATAGAGCAAAGGGGAAACAAGCTATGCTACATGGGTCACTAGCTTTATTTACATATTCACGGTGAATTTTCTGGGAGGTTCATTAGGAGACAAAGGTCATTTGGAGGTAGTAGAAAAAGAAGATTACATTTTCAGAACTATTTTAAATATCAAACAATACCCATTTATACACACCATAATAAGCACTTAATACATATTAATTGCTACTATTATTTGATAAAGGTGTGCTTGAAGTATAATTACTTGCTTTATAATTGTGCACCTAAGGATAAAATGGTTACAAACTGGTGAGGTCAGGTGTCCTCCCATAGTGCCTTTATATTTTCCTTCCTTTTCACTGCTGCCCATGATAACGACAAACCCTTCTGACCTAAGTCACAGAAGACTAAAAGACACTGCTAATAAATAATAGTAAGAACTCAGAAAATATTACATTATATGGAAACACTAAATGAAACAGTCAAATTTTCTGGTTGAGGACAATAGAAAGGATATTCTCAGCACCTAATGCAGTCTCTAATCTAGTATAAACCAAAAAATGTCAGCTATTTATGAAAATTACTTGCAGCGCTTTTAATTTTAAGGCTTTTAAAATGCAAAGACCCCCTAATGAGAATCCTTTTTTACTTCAGAGTTTTCAATGTTGTCATTTCATTTAATGCAACTCCTAGGTTTTTATATTTCCTTTTCAAGTTCCTATTAGTCTTATAGTGGATTAATAAAGAAAAACACAACAAAAATATATTTTGATGTCATTCTCACACTTATAGGCAGCAAGTTTCTTATATGAGTTTACAGTAACTCAACAGCAGCCTACAATTCTGTATCCTACAAAACTAAGTTTCTTATATTAGGGGGAAATAAAAACCTTCTCAGACAAGCAACCACTGAGGGACTTTGTCAAGATCAGACCTGCCTTGCAAGAAGTACTGAGAACTACATTATACACAGATCAACATAATAGACATCCACCAGTGTAAAATCACCCAAAAGTTAAAGGTCAGAGTCCAGATAACACAATGGCTGAAGAGGTAAATCAGAAAAATAAAATTCCACTCAACAGGAAGAACAGAAATCCATACCATGTAGCAATTCTTTCAATAAATGTGAATGGCTTGAACTTGTCACTCAAGAGACATAGGTTGGCCAAATGAATAAAAAAAATACAAATCAAGTATCTGCTCTCTCCAGGAAACACATCTCACCCACAAGGACTTGTTCACACTCAACGTGAAGGGACAGAAAACAATATTCCATGCAAATGGAAACCGAAAGAAAGCTGGTGTAGCATTTCCATATTGGATAACATGGACTTCAATAAATGTAAAGACAAAGACAGTCACTACATAATGGTGCAAGAAAAAATCCAAAAAGAAGACTTAACAATCCTAAATATTAATGCACCTAACACAGGAACACCCAGATACATAAAGCAAATCCTAATTGATCTAAGCAAAATGATGAGGAGCAATGCCGTAATAGACAGGGGCTTCAACACCCCACTGACATAATGGGACAGATGCTCCAAACAGAAAATAAAAAAGAATAAATGGACTTATATAGATTTCTAGAACAAATTGGCCTAACAGACATCTATTGAACATTTTACCCAAAAACCACTGAATATACATTCTTCTCATCAGCTCATGGAACATTCTTTAAAATTGATCACATCCTAGGCCACAAAACATTTCTCAACAAATTAAAAAAATAATAGATATCATACCATGTATCTCTTCAGACCATAGTAGAATAAAATTAGAAATCAATTTCAAAAGAAACACTCATCTACACACAAACTCATGGAAACTAAACAACCTATTGCTGAATGATAGCTGGAGGTCAAGGAGGTCAAAGAGGAAATTAAGATGGAATTCAAAACATTCTTTGTTCTAAATCATAATGGGGACACAAGTTATCAAAATCTCTAGGATATAGTTAAAGCAATCCTGAGAAGAAAACTTATAGCTTTAAATACCTATATCCAAAAGATAGAAAGATCACGAATCAACAATTTAATGAATCATCTCAAGGAAATGGAAAAGGAAGAGAAACCAATCCCAAACCCAGCAGAAGAATAGAAATAACAAAGATCACAGCAAAACTAAATGAAATTGATAACAAAAGAATTATACAGAAGATTAATGAAAAAAAAGTTGTTCTTTGAAAAGATAAACAAAATTGACAGGGCTCTCGCTAGATTAAACAGAAACAGAAAAGAAAGGACTCTAATAAGGTCAATAAGAACTGAAAAAGGAGAAATTACAGCTGATACCATGGAAATACAAAACATTATCACGAGATTCTATAAAAATCTCTAGGCACACAAACTTGAAAATGTGGAAGAAATGGGCAAATTTGTGGAAGCACACAGCTTTCCTAGGCTCAATCAGGAAGAAACAGAATTCTTGAACAGGCCAAAATCTAGTATTGAAATTGAAATACCTATAAAAAAAACTTCCGACAAAAAAAGTCTCAATCCCTATGGTTTCACACCTGAATTTTACTAGACCTTCAAAGAAGAACTGGTACCTATACTGCAATTACTCCATAACATCATGAAGGAAGTAATCCTCCCCAACTGATTTTACAAAGCCAGTGTCACCTTGACACCAAAACCAGAAACAGATACAACAAAAAAAGAAAACTACAGACAAATATCCCTTATAAATATAGATGAAAAAATTCTAAATAAAATCCTAGCAAACTGAATTCAGCTACACATCAAAAAAATAATTCACCAGGACCAAGTGGGCTTCTTCACACCAAAGATGCAAGGATGGTTCAACATATGCAAATCTATAAATGTAATTCACCACATAAATAGAAGCAAAAACAAAGACCATATGATGCTCTCAAGAGATGCAGAAAAAGCGTTTGATAAAATTCAGCACCCTTTTATGATAAGAACACTTAACAAAATAGGCATAGATGGGACTTACCTAAAAGTGACACAAGCCATTTATGACAAACCCACAGCCAACATCATTAAATGGGGAAAAATTGAAAGCATTCCCACTTAGAACTGGAATGAACCAAGGTTGCCCACCATCATCACTTTTATCCAAGTCCTATCCAGAGCAATCAGACAAGAGAAGGAAATCACGGGTATCCAAATGGGGAAAGAAGAGGTCAAACTATCACTCTTTGCTGGTGATATTATCTTAAATCTAGAAAATCCCAAGGATTATGCCAAGAGGTTCCTGGAACTGATAAATTCAGCAAAGTCTCAGGTTACAAAATCAATGTATACAAATCAGTAGCATTCATATATGCCAACAACAGTCAAGCAGAGAATCAAATCAAACACGCAATATCTTTCACAATAGCAACAAAGAAAATAAAATACTAAGCAATATATTTAACTAAGGAAGTCAAAGACCTCTATAGGGAGAATTATGAAACACCGAGGAAGGAAACTGCAGAGGACATAAATTGATAGAAAAGCATATCATAACTCATGCGTGAGCAGACTCAACATTGTTAAAATGTCTTTATTACCCAAAGTGATCTACAGATTTAATGCAATTCCCACTGAAATACCAACATCATTTTTTGCAGAAATAGGAAAAATAGTTCTTCACTTTATATAGAACCAGAAAAGACTCTGAATAGCCAAAGCAAACTTAAGCAACAAGAACAAATCGGGAGGCATCACTTTACCAGATTTCAGGCTATACTATAAGGTTATAGTAACCAAAACAGCATGGCACAAAAAGAGAGACATAGACCTATGGATCAGAACAGAGAACAAAGATATAAAACCAGCCTCATGTTGCCATATGATCTTTGACAAAGCAGACAAAACATACACTGGGGAAAAGAATCCCTATTCAAAAATGGTTCTAGGGAAATTAGATAGCCACATGTAGAAGACTGAAAATGGACCCACACCTCTCACCACTCACAAAAATTAATTCACAATGGATAACAGACTTAAACCTAAGGCATGAAAATGTAAGAATTCTAGAAGAAAATGTTGGAAAAACTCTTCTAGGTATTGGTCCAGGCAAAGAGTTTATGAAGAAGGCCTGAAAAGTAATCATGGCAACAACAAATTTAACAAATACGACTTGATTAAATCAAAAATCTTCTGTACTGCCAAGAAAATAATCAATAGAGTCAATAGACAACCTAGAAAATGGGAAAAAATATTTCCATGGTATATATCTGAGAAGGGGCTAATAATCGTAATCTAAAAAGAGCTCAAACAAATCAGCAAGAAAAAATCAAACAACCCCATAAAAAAGTGGGCAAAAAACTTGAACAGAAGCTTTTCAAAAGAAAATAGACTAATGACCAACAAATACATGAAGAAATGCTCAAAGTCTCTAATCATCAGGGAAATGCAAATGAAAACCACAATGATATATCACCTAACTCCAGTGAGAATGGCTTTTACCAAAAAGTCTCAAAACAACAGATGCTGGCATGCATGTGGAGAGAAGGGTACACTTATACACTCTTGTTCAGACTGCAAACTAGTACAACCTCTATGGAAAATACTATGGAGATATCTCAAAGACCTACCACTTGGTCCAGCAATCCCACTACTTGGTATTTACCCAAAGGGGAAAAAAATCATTTTATCAAAAAGACACTTGCACTTAAATGTTTAACAGTGCAATTCACAATTGCAGACATGTGGAATCAACCTAAATGCCTATCAATACATGATTGGATTAATAAAATGTGGTATATGTATACTGTGGAGTACTACGCAGCCATAAAAATGGTGAACTAATACTTTTTGTAACAACCTGGATGTAACCAGAGACCATTCTTCTAAGTGAAATATCACAAGAATGGAAAAACAAATACCATTTGTACTCACTATTAAACTGGAACTAATTTATTAACATCCAAGTGTACATATAGTAGTAAATCTCAATGGGAACCAAGTAGGTCAGAGATGGGAGGAAGGGACAGGTAAATTTATACCTAATGGGTATAATGCATGCTATCTTGGTGATAGGCACACATATATTTTTGACTCAAACTGCACAAAAGCAAATACTGCAACCACAACATTTATACCCCTATAATATTCTGAAATTTAAAACAAATTAAAAATTTTTTAAAATAAAAATAATTATAATAAAAATCTAAAAACACCCAAAAAAACTGAATAATCCACCTCTCCAAAAAAAGACATATAAATGGCCAAGAAGTATATGAAAAATGCTAAATGTCACTAAATATCAGGGAAATGCAAATCAAAACTACAATGATATATCATTTCACATTTGTTAGTATGGTTATTATCAAAAAGTCAAGATTTAATAAGCATTGGCAAGGATACAGAGAAAGAGAATTCTTTTTTTAAATTATTTCAAAATATTATAGGGGTACAGATGTTTTTGTTTACATGGATCACTTTTGTTGTGCTTGAATCAGTGTTATAAGTGTGCCCATCACCCAGATACTGTCCATTGTACCTGTTAGGGAGGCTTTTGCCCATTCCCTCCCTCCCCTCCCCCCTACTTGATTTCCACTGAGTTTTAACTCTTGTACACTGTTGGTAGGCATATTAACTGATGCAGTCATTACAGAAAACTGTATAGAAGCTTCTCCAAAATTAAAAGTAGAATTACCATATGATCCAGTAACATAATTTTGGGTTATGTATCCAAAGAAAATAAGATGAATATTTACAAGAAATATCTGCACTCCCATGTCCATTGCAGCATTATTCATAATCACCAAGATATGGAATCAATTTCAGTGTCCATTGATGCATGAATGGATAAAGAAAATATATCTTATTTTTAATTTGTTGAATTTGCAACCCTAATATAGGTACACATTTTCTAGAAAACAGTTGGCTAGGACTTAATTATTTCCTTTACAGGGACCTATTCTATGGAAATAATATCAAAAATACATACAAAGATTGTGTTTGTACAAAAACTTCCAACTTGTGTACTGAATATTTATTTCACACATATTTTAGGCACTGGGGATAGGGCAGAGAAGAATACAATAAGATTCTTGCTTCATGAAACTGACATTCTCATAGAGGATAAAAAATTTTAAAACATCAGAAATAAATGAATAAATAAGCAAGTATCAGTTCTATGATGAAAAGAAAACCAGATAACGCAATGGAGAGACTCAGAAGGTATTTTTTATTGGGGGCTAAGGAAAAGCCTAAGAAGAGAAATGATATATAGTCTAAGAAATGAATAAAAGGTAGGAGCCAGCAATGGAAAAGGGAGAGGTGTACCAAATATAGGAAGCACAAATAAAGATTATACAATTTGGCATATTATGGCAACAGCAAGAAAAAGAAAAATGGGCAGTGAGACTGCATTCACTAAATGCAAGGAGAGTTGTATGAGATGACATCACACAGATATGCAGGGCCTAATTCAGCATCCAAAAGGCCAAGGTAATGAATTTAGATTTTGTAGTGAAAACAACAGGACACAAATAGAGTGGGATATACAGATAAGTGAAAAAATTTAATTTGTGTTTTATAAAAACAATTCTAGTAAGTGGATTGTAAGCGATCAACTAGGTGAGCATTTAGAGTAGTAAGGGACATGAAGAGGATTACATGGATTAGGAACAGGATGAGTTTGAGCTAATGGGATTTTCTGGTATATTGTCTGGCTATATTAAGATAAAAAAGGAATCAACAGTACCTGGTAAACTTTTAGTTTAATCAACTGGTAGCGGATAGTAGCATTACTGAGATGTGTATAAGCAAAGGAGTTTGTGGACTGAGAGTTTAACTGGGGCAAGTTAACCTTGAGATATTTATTAGAAATTCAAAATGAGATATAAAGCAGCAGCTGACTATGAATTTGGAGTTCAAAGGAGAGATCAGGACTGGAGGTATAATTAGCCTTTAGGTATTTAAAGCTATGGCAATGGAGGAGATTTTCTAGAAAAGTCAATAAATAGAGAAAACAATGGTAACACATCTGAGTCCTGAAAAAGCCAGAGATCTAGAGGAATAGCCAGCAAAGAGACTGAGGAGGAGCAGTCAGTGAGTCAGAAGAAAATCCAAAACTATACAATATACAAGAGTATAGAATAATATTTGTGATCAGAAAATGGGATTTTCAACCTGACAGAATAAGCCTAGAGATGAGGTAATCTGAAAGCTGAGAAGGGATGGCTGCATGTGGTAATATGGTGGCCACCGGAGATTGGCTGAACTTGATGAGACACAAAGGTGAGGAAGTGGATGTGAAGCTACCGACAACCTTATAAGAAGCTATGCTATAAAAGGGAGGAAAGAAATATGGTTATATTTTAAAATAAGCAGGACTTTTTAATAAATGGAAGAACCCAAAGAGTGCTTTATGCCGATGAAGATAATAAAATAGAAAGGGGGAGATTGTTGGCATAGAAGAGAGAGAAATTTCAGGAACAATGAGCTTGAAAGATGAGACAGGGCTGAGGAGGATCTGGAGCACAAGTGGATGACTGACCTTTGTTTGATAACGTAGATAGGTGTTTCCTTAATTTATCAGTGATCTGACGACAGCAAGGGTGGAAGGGAGCAGACAGTTTGGAATCACAAAAGGTAGTTCTTAATACTTTGAAACATGGATTCAACTTGAAAAATCCAAGAACTGAGATGTGAATTCATATTATGTAGTATAATGCAGCCATTAAATAGGAATCTTCTATTGAAATAGGAAAAAAATATCTCAAAAAGTTAATTTAAGGAAAATGAAAACTGTGTATATATAGCATGATATTAAGTATTTAAGAAATGCATAAGACTAGAAATATCTATTCCAAAATACTAATAGTGCTTAAATATGGGTTTTGTTATAAGTAGGGGTTATTTCATACTTTATATTTGTCTATAATCAGGGAAATAATTTTAAAGATATTTCACAATAACTGATTAATATAATATTAAGATGATCACCCTGAGCAAGAGCAAGACCCTGTCTCTACTAGAAATAGAAAAAATTAGCTGGGCATGGTGGCACATTCCTATAGTCCCAGCTACTCAGGGGGCTGAGACAGGAGGGTCACTTGAGCTCGAGAGTTTGAGATTGCTGTGAGCTAGGTTGACACCATGGCACTCTAGCCTGGGCAAAAGAGCGAGACTCACTCTCTCTCTCTCTCCCTCTCTCTCTCTCTTTATATAAATATAAAATATTAAGATGGATTCTCCATACCACTTCACAAATTCCTGCATAAGAGCAGTCTAATTTTAACATAGATAAGTACTCTTTTTAGAAATTTCAAATGAAAGGCCAAGTATTAAATGAATTGTGCATATTAAGGACCACTTCTATCTGAGTGACTCCTAAAGAAAAACTCCATAGAAGAAAAACAACCTGTATCCAGCATTTTAGAATGACACATTAGTCTCGATATATTTTTTTTACCATGAGAAGAGGAAGTATAAGAATTGGTAGTATACAAAAAAGGACCAGAACAAGATGGCATAGACATAAATATATATCAAAGAAATACTTTAATCTCCACAAGGGAAATGATAGAGGAGATGCTGAGGAGGGAACACTATTTGCTTAAGATTCAGCATTCTGAAGTTGTATTTCAATCATTTTCACATTTTTCCACATAGTCTCATTTCTATAGTTCTTAATTCAGAGAAGACAGATCTTCAGGTTCAGTGATTTTTAAAAAATTATAGGTCTCCTCACTGAACATGTTATTAATTATTCTATTAAAATATTAGTTTTCAATTATTAATTAGAAGTTTGACTTTTATGTACAAAATGGTAAAAGTGGCCACTTTCTTTCCAGTATATTAATCTGGTAAAACCTTTAAAAAATTAAATATATATTATGTCTTTGGTAGAGCCCATTAAGTAAATTTTTTGTTATTATTTCGTAATTACAGGTAAAGGTCTATCATGTAATAGAGCATGTGATACTCTCTGGGATTTTCTTCTTAGTTCATTTCACTAAATAAATTGTAAGACCCTGGACAATAGAAGCTCTACTTTTTTTTAGGTTTGTATTACCAGAATGCATATGGTGCCCAGAATATATGTCTAATATAAATGTCCAATATGTTTGCTAAAAAAGAAAAGGAAGATAAGAAGGAGGGAGGAGAAAAGAGTGTATACTCCAGAAATCCTATAATCTCAAAGGGTACTATTTTTTATTTTTTCATTTTTTTAATTTCAAAGTATTACAGAGGTACAAATGTTTTTGGTTACAAGGATCACCTTTGTAATGCTTGAGTCAGGGTTATAAGTGTGCCCATCACCCAGATAGCGTTCATTGTACCTGTTAGTAGGTTTTCACCCATCCCTTTCTCCCCGCTCCCCCCGATTGATTGATAAAAAGAAGATAAGAAGGATGGAGGAGTAAAGAGTATATCCTCCAGAAATCCTATAATCTCAAAGGGTGCTAAGTATTTTTTAAAATGTAAGTTTCTTTTCGTGGCCTCTGGAGAAATCATTCTCTAAAACAGAGTTGGAATTTCATGGAGTGGTCACATTCACTGGCCATGTTTGCGGATTTGAGAGGCCATTGGTCTTTAAGGTTGATCTGGAACATTTCATCAAAAATAAGTTGTTCTGAAAATTAGAAATGAAGAAAGAAATTATCTGTGCTGTCCTAAGGGAGAATTATTTCTAATCGATTGAACATACCTGAATGCATTCTTAAGTCTTTGTAGGAGTATTAAGACAACAACAACTCATCTTGTGGTAACATAATAGATAACATGAGTTGTGAATACAGAACAAGCTGTCACTTGTAAACATCATGAATATATCCAAAGCAACCATTGGACCATAATTTAAAGTGACTTACCTCATAGTAACAATGCTCATGTTGTAGAATTTCCAAGATCAAAATGGGGGGGAAAAAAAGCTTAATTCAGAATTTAAGCACTTATCTATTTTTTTTCCTAGCTCTCACACAGGATGCTGTAATAGGTAGTAGTAGTACAGAATGAAAAATCAGTGAAACAGACCATGGGAATTGAGAGGGGAGTGCAATTATCTGACCATTAAGATATATTTATCTTTTACATGGGGAATCAATAAATTGCTTGAATATTTTAACAGAGCTATTTTTAAAACCATGATTTGAGTATATTACCTTAGTTAAGGAAGCTGAGTAGTATCATTAATTTTGCCTTTGATGTCTAAGATGTAAAAAAGTTATGTTTTCCTTCTTCCATCTAGGTATAGATCCCTTAGTAAAATCTGTTCTAAATAAATTAAATCATTTTAAGATATGTTCTTATCATGTACAGCATGATGTTTTGAAGTATATATACATTGTGAAATAGTTAATTCTAGCAAATTAACAAATATATTATCTCACATAGTTATCATTTTTGTGGTAAGAACATTTAATATTCACTATCCTTGCATTTTCAAGAACACAATGTATCATCATTCACTATAATCGCCATGCTACATAATAGATCTCTAGAACATATTCCTCCTATCTGACTGTCACTATATAACTTTTGGCCAACATTGCCCCAACCCCACCTTCCACCCAACCAGCCCAGACTCTGATAACCAACATTCAACCCTCTACTTCCATGAGATCATCTTTTTAGATTCCACATAGGAGTGAGACCATGCAGTATTTGTCTTTCTGTGCCTGGTTTATTTCACTTAATATAATGTCCTCCAGGTTCATCCATGTTGTCACAAATAACAGGATTTAGTTCTTTATTATGACTGAGTAGTATTCCACTGTGTATACATACCAAATTTCCTTATCCATTCATCCATTGATGGACACTTAGGTTGATTCCATATCTTGGCTATTGTAAATAATGCTGCAATAGACATGGCAGTGCAGATATACCTTTGACATACTGATTTCATTTCCTTCATTTAAAAACCCAGTAGTAAGATTGCTAGATCATATGTTAGTTCTATTTGTAATATTTTTAGTAACTTTCATACTGTTTTCCATAATGGCTGTACTAATATACATCCCCACTGATGTGTTTAATGGTTCCTTTTTCTCCATATCCTCACCAAAACTTGTTATTTTGTTTTGTATTTTTGAAAACAACCATTCTAACAGGGGTGAGGTGATATCTCATTTGGTTTTGACTTGCATTTCTCTGATAATTGGTGATGTTGAACATTGTTTTATATACCTGCTGGCCATTCATATATCTTCATTTGAGAAATGTTAATTCAGATATTTTGCCCATTTTAGTTGGCTTATATGTTTTCTTGCTATTGAGTTGTTTGAGTTTCTTACATATTTTGGATATTAAGCCCTTATCAAATGTATAGTTTGTAAATATTAATATTTTTCTCCCATTCTGTAGGTTGCTTCTTCACTCTGTTGTTTATTTCCTTTGCTGTGTAGAAGCTTTTTAATTTGATGTAATCCTGTGTAGTTTCTGTTTTTCTTGCCTGCATTTTTAGAGTCATATCCAAAAAATTCATTGGCCAGACCAATGTCATAAAGCTTTTTCCCTATGTTTTCTTCTAGTAGCTTCATAGTTTTGGATATTACATTTAAGTCTTCAATCTATTTTGAATTGATTCTTGTGTATTTTGAGAGGTAAGGGTCTAATTTCATTCTCTTGCATGTGGATATCCAGTTTTTTCAACACCATTTATTGAAAAAACTATCCTGTACCCATTGTGTGTTCTTGGTACCTTTGTTAAAAATCAATTGTCTGTAAATGTGTAGATTCATTTCCGGGTTCTCTATTCTGTTCCACTAATATATGCATCTGTTTTTATGTCAGCACCACACTGTTTTGGTTATTATAGCTTTACAGTATATTTTGAAGTCAGATAGTGTGACACTTCCAGCTTTGTTCTTTCAGCTCAAGAATCGCTTTGGCAATTCAATGTCTTTTTTGGTTTCAGATGAATTTTAGGATTTTTTTTCTATTTCTGTGAAGAATGCTATTGATATTTTGATAGGGATTGCATTGAATCTGTAGCTTGATTTTAAAATAAATCCATTTAAAAAGAAAACAAAAAGGTCTAAAAATTATATATACTAAATAAATATTTGTTTCAATTAGTTATAATAAAAATACAAAATAATCAATAAAATAATCATAATATTTGTTATGTAATTCTTCCTAGTTTACCAAATTTTTTTTACATAAGGCATGATTTCCAAACTAAAAGGAATATATAATTATTTCATATAGCATGCTTTATTAATTCATTTTCCATAAATTAACTGAGAGCTGAGACCATACCAGAATCTGTGCAAGGCACCAAAGATGACCAGCCCTTTCCATATAGGTTCTAATTTAGCATGCTAGAAGAAATAGCTGTTAATCACCTTACTGGGAATAAATGTAAAGTAACAGATATGGCAAGTAAATAATAAATAGGTGGGATAGCCCTGTGCATAGGGAGCTTCATCTGTATATAAGTCTTCTAAAAATGCATAATACAGTTGAAAAGGTTGGCATTTTAAAATAAAAACCTATCCAACTGAAATTTACCCTTCTGTTTTTGGTCTTCTCAAGAAAAAAGTTACATTTCTTTTCCATTATACTGACAAAATTACATGTAGTTATTCACAGTTTTAAAATTTTAGTCAATTGAAAATAACGAAATTGTGTATGTGTGTGTTTAATGTAAGATTGATATTGTAAGGGAAATAATGATCATTGTATTTGGGGGCTTCACTTCAGTTGGGACAAATTTATTTATCTATTTGTTTGTTTGTTTATTTATTTATTGAGACAGGGTCTTGCTCCATTGCCCAGGATAGAGTGCACTGGTGTCATCATAGCTCGCTGCAACCTCAAACTCCTAGGCACAGATGATCCTCTTGCCTCAGACTCCCCAGTAACTTGTACTACAGGTGCACGCCACCATGACTGGCTAATTCTTCCATTGTTTGTAGAGACAAGAACTCACTTTGTCACTCAGGGTAGGCTCAAATGGTGCTCCCTCCTCAGCTTCCCAAGGTGCTGGGATTACAGGCATGAGCCACCATACCTGGCCCAAGTTTAAATTTAAAGAGGAAATGGATATATGACATTATTGGTTTGACTACTTTTCTCAACGAATCTATCTAGATATGATTGACTTTTTATTTCTTTTAACATTAGCCCCAAACAGAAAACATGTGTTTGTCCCCTCTTACTCAGATATGTGCATAGCAAAACACCTACATTATTAACTTAGTGTCCTTAATAATATCCTCTGTGAGAGGCTGATGGTGCTCTTTGTAAGTACAGTGGAAGAGAAGATAACTAATAAAGCCGATATACATTTATAGTTCTGAGCCTGCCTGCCTGCCTGCAAATGCAGAATGAGGGCTCTTGAATCAGATTGCTTGAGTTCAAATTCCAGCTCTTCCAGTTACTGACAAGTCCATGAATTTGGGCAAGTCACTTCTCTCTGAACCTCTTTTTTTTCCCTCATCTACAAAGCAAAATTTGTTCTTATATAAGACAATGAATGTAATGGTTTCACACAGTATTTGTCACCTAGTAAACACCCAGTACATGTTATGTATTTTATTACAAGAGGTGTTATAGAAAGAGCCACAAGGCAATGACCAAGACATGAACCTGAAACCTTCTACTTTTGTGCTCTTTTTAAACTATACTCACTTATTTTTGACCCTATAAAATACAAAGTTCTGTCATCTTGAGTTTTACAATGAAACAGTATGTTCATTCCACAGGATATGCTAAAAGCCTAAGTTTTCTGTGTAGGTGGGCAATAAAATTACAGGACAAATCAAAATTTCAAAGAATTCATCCATTCTGTGTCATCAAATCCTCAAAAGTATTTGAGTTGGATAGTCTTATTTAATGTCGTTATTACTCCATTTCGGAAATAGGAAAAATATTTCTTTTTTATTGTAATTTTCTTCTTTCCCTCCTCCATATTCTTCTTTGAAATTACCTCTTCCATACTTGGTATTAAGAAGAGGAAATCTTAAGAGTTATTAAAGATTCTTGGACTTGTTCTGACAGTAAAGCGCGATTCCTCCAAGGGTCATTGGATCGTAATGACTAAGACAAAAAGTAATTTTTTTAGGATTATAGATTTTCAAAGTAATTTTAGTCTTAGGTAATTATTCATTTTACCACTATTGCTGATGGGTTTTGGAAATGAGTTCTCTAAGAATCAGTCTAGGAATGAACTTAAACTAAACTAAAGGCACATGCCTTTCAGCAATAATGTTATTCTGAACAACGTCAAAAACATTGATTTTCTTTCAATAGAAGTTACAGTTACAAAATCTATTAAAATGCTAAAACTAAATAATTCAAATACAAGAAATGCTCACCTCTCAATAAAAAAAATTACCTAGGAAAGGTAGAGTACAAAGCACTGGTATCTTACCTTAAAATAACCAGAATTAAGCATCCTTGGAGGAGATTTGCTTTTCAGGACATTAACAACTGATGCTTAAAGCTGTGTGTCTTCCTCATCCTCCAACAAAAGCTTCCACCCTGTTACTAAAGTCATATTTGCAAAATGCAAATTAGGTAACAGGGTATTTCCATTCATTCCAAAGAGATGTAGGAAATGATTCAAATGTCTTGTACAGCAAAATAAAAGTACTATAAAAAAAGAAATGCCCACCATTTAAATAGCTAAATAATCCTCAAAAAAAAGTTAAAAAATAATGATAATAACAAGAGGATGAAGAGAAGAAAGCTTAAAAGTTTAACCACCTGTTTTTTCTCCAAAATGACTTTATTATATATACTCTTCATGTTTAATAATAGAAACAATATATATTTTCCAGAGTCTAAATAAGCTATCCAAAGTGTGATTGGATCACAAAATTCTGGCTACTACTATTAGAGTAACTATACCAGTATCTTCCATTCATTCTCTTTATGTTTTTCACAGATGTTGATGGGACAATTTGCAAAGCAGAATAACTTGGAAAATGGTACATTTTACCTACGCAGAGAGACACAAAAACCAGTTTTTTGTACAATTTAATAATCTCATCCTTTGGCAGTATTTAAATATGCACAACAGCTGCAGCTATTCTCATATCTGACTAACAATTTCTTCACCGAGAGCAACTTTCATCAGGAAGAAGCACTTGAGAAAGTGATGGAGTGGCACTTGGACATTGAACTGTATCTTTAATCAAGCAATAACAGGGGCAGATTCTTCCCAAACCATGACCAGTGTTTCCTTGCATTATCATGCATGTGTAGTATCCCAATCTCAAATGGCAAGTTTTTTAGTTTTAGTTCAGATCATTTCCATCTTGTACTAAATATTTTAAAGAATAGACCAAAAGAGGAAAAATTATACAACTCGCTTTATAAGGCTGGTATAATAAAATCATCCAAAGCTGGCAAGGAGAACTTAGGGGGGGAAAAAAAAAAACAACATAAACCATTGCAGCATATAAAGATAGATGGAGTATCCCAAACTTGTCATGAGTTAAAACAATAACAATAACAAAAATATCATTAGCTGAGTTGGGTTCATCTCAAGCATAAAAAACATCAGAAACTTTATCAGTGTAAGTAAATACATTAACATATTAAAGGAAAAAGTGATATACCTATGTTATGAGATGCTGAAATATATTTTTTCAAGGTTTAAAAGAAATCCATGAAAAAAAAAAATCTAGCAAGGCAAGACTAAATGGAACTTCTTCAGCCTGATAAAAGATAACCACATATTTACAAGAAAACATAATCTATCATAATAAAATGTTGGGAACATTTCTTTGAAGTAAAGAGAAAGATAAAAAACTGAGATCAAATTTGACATACACTTGAAATTAATTATAACTTATATGAATTATAAGAATTAGAAAGTAGACCAAAACTTTGATATTAACAGAAAATATGATACTCTATAGAAAATGGAAAATAATTTACAAAAAAGATGATTATAATTAGTTATATATTTAATATTGTCACTGTATACAAGGTCATCATATAAATATCCTATGTTCCTGTATATCTTTAATATCAATTAAAAATCAAAATTCCCAACCCAAAATTACATTGAATTCCCAACCACCTGTGTACCCCAGAATGGGACCATATTTGGAAATAGGGCCTTTCAAAAGATAAATATGGTAAAATGATATGAGTGGATCCTAATCCAATATGACTGCTATCCTTGTAAGAAGAGCAAGAGACACCAGGGATGCCCATGCACAGAGACAGGACCGCACGTGAGGACACAATGAGAAGGTGGCCATCTATAAGCCAAGGAGAGAGGCCTCCAAAGAAAAAAAACCTGCAGAAACCTTCATCTTGGACTTTTAGCCTCCAGAACTGTGAGAAAATACATTTCTGTTGTTTAAGCCACCCAGTCTGTGGTATTTGTTACGGCAGCTCTGGCAAACTAATTCAGTGGAAGTCAAAGAAGGGAAGCAATTGAACAACTTTCAATTAAATTCCAATCTTTTAGTGGGTCTGTGTCTGTGGGCTGTGACCTTTACAAATGTTTCTTAGCTTTTTTTCCCCCACCCCCTAAGTAAAAATGGAGGCTACATAAGAATAGAGTGAGTCAAATGGCTTTCTCCAAGTGAGATAAAGCCCTGGTAAAGTCTTTTACCCTGAAGAGCAGGATTTGTTTTAAAGAATGCTCTCGCCGTATTTCACAGTGATTAATTTTCTCCTTCCCTTGCCAGAGGCACAGAGGGTCCTTTCTTGATATAAACCTGGTGAGATTATTAGAGCTAAAACCGAAAGTGCGGGGTCTTCCTTAATACTGTGGCCCCCAAGAGTTTTGGTTTTTTTTTTTTTCTTTTTACTTTCATGCATTTCATACTCAGCCTACAGTTATTTGTCAAAATTACCGCTTAAGAGTTCCTATTGGTTTTAGTGGGTTCTGCTCCAGATAAGCCGATTTTATGGTGACCCTCCTGTATGGCCTGTCTCTTCAGGTTTCAGGGTGGTGGTTTTCCTTATCATTAATTTTCATTCTATTCAGTTTTGTTTTTGTTATGAGGATAGGAGTGATGACTTCAAAGATGAAATCAGAAACCCACAAAGCCACTCTTTGGATCCAGGAGTTGTTAATCTAGGCCCTGTGCTCCTAACTACTTCCCTGTACTGAGCCGAAATATCTTGATCCACTATACTTTCCAAATGAAGTCTTTGCTTTTAAGAACTTGTGTGGTGATGACTACTTGCTTCAGTTTGTGAATAAAGAAATTCTTAATTCATATCATAAATATGAAGAGTATGAGTAATAAGCTCTAAGTACTACTGCAACATTTAGTCAATTTTTTGAAATTAGGATGCAAGTTCTATGAGGACAAATACCTCAGTCTTTTTTATTTATTACTTTCTTTCCAGAGTTTAGAACTGTTCTACAGCCATTGAATATGCAATAAATATTTGTTAAATAAATAGTTGTTTAAAGGAAATCCAGAAATAGTGATTTGAGTATAGGTAGAAGACACTGACCACAGTAAAATCCTATTACCCCAGCTCCTTCAAGCCAACAATATTAGTGTTAAGGACACCTACCAACACTAAGAGACTGCACACAATTTTTCTTAATATTCCCTATAAATTGAAATATGATTCTTCTAAACCAGGGATTCCCTTGATGTATAGTGTCATTAGAAAATAACAGGACATATATATATGAAAAAATATGTAGCAATGAACCAGAAAATAGATCAAGTTACAGACAAAGGGTAAAAAAATAAATTTTGAGGATTTCAGAGAAAGAAAAAATCATAAAGAGGTGAGATAATAAGGAAAAGCTTCATGGAATCTGGAAGAAAAACCAGACTCTAAAAACAGTATAGAAAACATTCAGGTTAAAGGAAAAAAATAAAAGAACCTAAGAAGAGAGGAAGGAAGGAAGGATAGGAGGGAGGAGGTGGCAGGCAGGTATTTCAGTCAGAAAAAGCGTGATGAGCCAGAACAGAGGCATAATGGTTCATGGAATGAAAGGTAATAGCAGGGAGAACAGTTTGTTAGGCAAGGAGGATTTAGGGTGATGCACATTATTATATCAGGTTGGAAATGTATGTAAGGGTCAAGTGGTAATTTAAACCTTAGTCATAAAACTAAATAATAGCATTAAAATACACCTTCTGCAGAAATTCTGGACCTCTTTGGGAGCATTTTTCTCAAGCAACAGTAAATCACAGAGGCACTAGATTGTTTGGCATGAAAATGACCCCCCAGTTGTAGGCAAAGTTCAATTCAGTTGCTATCAATATCATAGGATTTTGGAGTAAATTTACAGTAAATTTTTATATGAAACTGTATCATCAAATTTGTGTGCAGTTGCAGTGAAAATCTCAGGTTCTCATCTCTACTGAACCATTTCCCTGGGACTAAAAACATCAATCTAAATATAAGGAAACAAGGTGAAAACTGATCTGAAAAATGGATTTAAAAAAAAATCTAGAGAAATAGTAACTAGAAATATAATGAGAAGAGTATCCAAATGTTTAGGAATTCATCAAGATAACGTTTTATCTAGTCTCAAAATTCTAATAAAATCAAACACTTTCGATATGCATCATTAAAGAGGTGTTAACTTTATAGTGAATTAAGCCCACATGATTCATTACTTACACACATTTGCCTAATCAAAAACATGTTTAAAATACTGGGCAGTCATTTCCTTCAAGGAAGAGTCATTGCAGAAGCAGGTTTGATTTACTATTAGTATGTTTGTCTAAGTCTCTGTGTACCAGAGCTTGACCAAAATTTCAGGAACATTAATATTATAGAAGTTCTAAATGTAAGTAAAGAAGATTCTCCTTTCTCTTAAAACTAGTCTATCATATGACCAGCAAAGTATTTTAGAAATAGCATTTCTCTGTATCTGTCCTCCTTAGGTTCCATTTTCCAGGTTTATTTTTGCACAAATTACTAGCCAACATCAATACACAGCCACTTCTTGAGCAACAAAAATGCACATTCATTTATATCTATTAAGCTATGCTATTATCTGTTATGTTACAAAAAAAAAATACTGACAGAACATCATATCATGTTCCCGAAATTCTCAATCACTAGTGTTTTTTTGACAATGGCATATTATTTTCCCTTTGACCTCTAATAACAATGATAAATGAGTGACATATAATACAATTTAAAAGCAAATAATAGACTGTCTAAATACATCAAATTCATGATAGCAGGACCATTTATGCATTGTAGGAAATATTGAGGTCTAAAACCAATTGATCCTTGAATGACACATTTCCAAACGTTTGGGTAAGAAAGTATTATCAAGAAAAAACTCAAACATCATCAAAATTGATTTCTTGATGACTTTTAGTCACATTTTTATTTTTATATAGATGTAACTTTTATGTGTTTTAACATGCTAAGGGTTTCAAGTCTATAAAAATAGGTCATACGTGCAAAACTTTCAAATTCAAAACTCAGCAGACCAAGAAATCCAAACTTCAGTTACTGGAGATCTTATTACATCTCTATAACTCACTTTTCTCTAATTCCATAAAATCTTGCTACAGATAAAGTCATAACATGAGTCTATATGGGAGCCAATATAATGCACTCACAAAAATGAGTTTAAAGAAAAAATGATACGTACAAATCGTGTCTCCTAACAAATCATTTCACATCAATTTATTAAGTGCAGTCAACTTAACATGCTATTATCTATCACATTATGCAAAATTATTCCATATACTTGTGTAATCAAATAACTGTTTTTACTATGACTAAGTGTTCTTAATTGATCATGGTAAAATCATTGGTCAAAATCTAGTTATATGACAATGAAAAAATACCCTAACATAAAATTCAGAATTATTTTATTTGTCTTCTAACAGAAAAAGCTGTGAAATGTTCTTAGTCATAGACAAAGTAAGCATGTTCACATACTTTAAAATAAAAACCTGGTTAATATTTCATCTTGATACTAACAATTATTTCTTTGTCAAGGATTTGATATCACTTTTGGAATGATTGACCCTAATAAGTCCTTTGCTGCTATTTTTTTTCTTTTTATTTCCTGAGAATATTAACTTCGATTTTCCAATACAACTATAAATCATCTAGAATGCCTTTTCAGAAGGATTCATAGTACTGTTTATATCATATAATATATATCATTTACTTTTATTACTATATTTAAATATCATGTTTATCTTACCATTTTTGGATCCTAAATATCTTTCATCCTCTAGTTCTTTAATGTAGTCCAACTTTCTTTATTTTACGCTTTTTATATCATTACATTCTCTTTTTATCTATCTCCTTAGTTTTTTTTTTTTTGTTTGTTTTGTTTTTTTTTTTAGGGTCTGCTCTTTGATACTGTTCATAAATACTTTAAGATATTAAACAAATTGCTCCATAATCTGTATAATAATTGAGTGGCCACTATTTTAAAGCAGTTCTTAAGAGTCTCAGTGCCGTTACCTAAAATCCAGATTTCTATTGTAATAGTTCTTTGTGTAGCTCTTTCCAAGACTCCGTCTGTAACTATGTTCATGCTTCTGTGAGCCCCACAACCAGGTTGCAGCACCTCCCGATTAGTCACTACTGCACTTCACTATAAGATTGACCTGTATCGATGGGGATCTCTCATGACCACCACGCCAGCAGAGCACTTTGGCCCTCTGTTCTCTTTCCAGTGCCGTGCCATGCAGTGCATTGGGTGCTAAGGCAGTTCTGCGGAGAGCCGAGGCTCCAGCTTAAATATCACAGAAAAATTGGAGAAATTGCCCTTAATGATATATTGTGTCAAATCACTGCTTTCCAATCCTTGCTACATAATAGAATCTCCTGGTAACTGTCAAGTAATTTCAGGTGCCCACTTACTACCTCACCCAGCACCATTTCACAGTCTAGGGTAAGTCCTGGGTGTCACATTGAAAACCACTGGTCTAAATTTATGGATAACATTGTTACTGTTAGATAATTGATAAAATCTTCATTACATTCTGAATTTTCAGAAAATAATCAGAAATAAGCAGGTTTTCCATATACTCTCTACAATGAGATAACTATGTTTAAAAGTTATAAGGGTGCACTACACCTAGAAATGCTCACTAGGTTTGTTAATTAAATGATTTGAAAATACCTCTATGTGAACATGGTGAGCCATTCTTGGATTTATTCTTAGAAATGTCAACATTTGGAAAATCTTACATTGTCAACTTTCAGAAAGGGCACAATGCCCGCAAAGTTGATCTTCTTGATCTCTCTTCTTTTTCATACTTCACTATTATATCATTTTATAAAAGTGTTTATTATGATAATGTTTTACATTGTACAACCTT
>RJWJ010028004.1:0-21708 GCA_004363605.1 Indri indri
CTGTGCTGCAAATGAAGGCACAGAAAGGAAGGGAAGCACAGGGCAATGCATAGCTCCTTCTCCTTTGAGTCCTTCCTTACTCAACATTAAATCGAAGGCAGATTTTGACATGAAATACAAAATTAAAAAAGAGAGAAAAAAGAAATTGAAGGTAGAGGGTGTTGGTAGAATGTGCAATTATCAAAAACACTTGAGTTAAATTTGTGCTGTGTTTCTGCTCTTTTGGTAAGAATGAGATACATATGCATGGATGAGCTGCAATATGCAGATTGTGTAATTTCTGTGGTTCTGCATATGAGTTAAGGTTCTTATATTTGCATTTAAAACTGACATTGCACAATATAAAAATAAACAGTAAAATTCATGCCAGTAATTTAAAGTTTTAATTTTTCTTTACTTAGAATGACACTAAATGACACTTTTTAGCAAATAAAAACACCACGACAGTGGAAATGCAAAATGGTACAGCCACTTTGGAAGACAGTTTAGTAGTTTCTTACAAAGCTAAACATAGCCTTAGCATATGATCCAGCAATCGCACTCCTAGGCATTTATCTAAATGAGCAGAAAACTTATGTCCACATGAAAGCCTGCACATGAATCTTTATAGCAGCTTTATTCATAATTGCCAAAATATGGAAGTGACCAAGACATCCCTCAACATCCATTTGTGAATGAATAAAATTGTGGTACCTCCACACAATGGAATGGTATTCAGCGATAAAAAGAAATGAGCGATAGCCTGGCAAGGTTACAAAAAGGCAGGGGGAAACTTAAATGCATGCTGCTTAGTGAAGGAAGCCCGTCCTTCACTGCAAAGGTCACGTTCTGTATGGTTCCAACCACCTGATATTCTGGAAAAGACAAAACTATAGAGTAAGTTTAAAGATCAGTGGTTTCCAGGAGGGTGAGGAAGAGGAGAGAAATGAATAGGTGGAGCACAGACGATTTTTGGGGTGGTGAAACTCTCTTCTGTATGATACTGTAATGACAGATACATGACATCATGTCATTATGTGCAGTCAAAACCGATAGGCTGTACAGCACGAAGAGTGAGTCTTAATGTGAAATTATGAACTTAGTTAATAATGACGAGCCACTATTGTCTCACCAGTTGTAACAATGTACCGCACCAGTGCAAAAGTGGAGAGCGGGTTTAGGGGAGCTCTCTGTATTTTCTGCTCCTTTTTCTCTATTAAAAATATAATCTATTAATTAATAAAAAAGAAAGAAGAAATCTTGGTCTCATGCTGTGTTGACTTCTGGGAGAGTGGCCAAGACACTGGTGGTGGAGAAAGTGACAACCACTCTAGAAAGTCCTCGGAGTGGCCAGTGGCCTCTTTTTCTTGGCTCAAGGCCCCTGCTTTGTCAACAGAGTGGAGTCAGCAAGGGCCCAACCACATGTCAGCTTCTCCTTTGGGCATGGCCTGGATTTCAGGCGGCTGCTGCCAGAGCTGGTGCTCAGGTGTGCCTTGTCATGGGCGAGGGCTCAGCCCCACCCTCTGCCCTCCCTCCTCCTGCCCCTTTTCAGAATTTAGGAACCATGATTTTCCTCCAGATCTACAAGAGAAGGGGAGAGATGTTTCTCCTTGGACAACCACACGGTTGTTAGCATTATCAGAAAAGAGACTTTAGTACCATCTCTGCCACTCACTGCGTGACTTTGAACAAGCTGCTTCCCCTCTCTGGGACTCATTTGACCTACATGTAAAAGGAACACAGTGTGGAGGGAGGCGAGTTAGGTGATTTTCTAAGAGAGCTACCAAAGAACCTCTGTATGTAGAAAGATGTAAGCAGGGCTGCTCTGGGTGCAGGCAGGAAAAGGTGGAGGGTGTAACCCAGAGTGCCAGCCCACCACTCACCTGTTCTCTTGACCCACTTGTGTCCTGGAGCTCTAGAATTTCTAGAAACCCCAGGGTACCATGGAGTACAGTTTGAAAACCTCAGCTTTGATCCACCGCCTTCATTTTATGAATAAAGGGCAAAGGACTTGCTCAAGGTCATCAAGGAGTTTGCGGTCATGACGGAATTAAGACCCAGGTCTCTTGACATCTGGTTCAGTGACCTTTCCCCTGGCTGTTTTGCCCCCGTCCTGTTACGGCCACTCTTTGTTTATTGAGTGGGAAACACCCTACAAGCCCAAACATGAGCTCTGCCCTCTGGGAATGGAAACAGCAGCCCACACACAAATCATTGCCCCCGCCCATGCACCCACCAGCACTGTGATCCTGACAGGTTATTTGTGTTTATAACCAAGTATGAGATTCCTTAGGTCCCTATGCCTCTGGTAGGTGCTGTCAGGGTCTTGGATGGACCTCTGGCTTAGAGTTTCAGCAACTTTAGCCATTGTGCTCAGTGCCAGCACAGCACTTAGTTATGCACAGGCTTGCATCCGTATAGCCCAGCCCTTTCACGAGTACTGGGCCTATCTCTTCAACTATATGCTTTGCTCCATAAGCATGCAGCCCCCCATGCCTAGTCTGGTGTTCTGTACACAGTTGGTGCTTAGTTAAAAGTGCTTAGTTACTCATGCTTCTTTTCAAGGCCATTCAACCAGCTTCTGCTCATGAAATGGGAAGAGGAGCAACGTCAGAAGAGAGTTCCAGAGGCAGGCAAGCTTTTGAACCTGTCAGAAAGGGCAGTGCACCACTTCACCCAGCATGGTGAAAGTGAGAGGGAACTAGGCTGGCAGCCAACACGAGTGTACTACAAATAGCAGCTACAAGTTTGGAATGTTTACTGTGCTGAACCCGGCAGGTGCGTGATCTCCGGGAATGCTAAAAACAACCTCGGATGGACTTATTCTTCTCATTGTGCAGATGAGGCAACTCAGAGACTCAGAGAAGGCAGGGAACTTGGACGAGGCTTCAGAACTATAATTAGAACCCAGGTCTAGCTGATTTCAAAACCCGAGTTCATAATCTCCATATCAGGATAACCAGGGGCAATATATAATAATTGGGTTTTGAAGGATCCTATGGGTAGCTTAAAGAGCTTGCGTATCACATTTTTTGACACATTTTTTGCCTGTCTTTAACCTTCAGCCTACCTTGCTGTCTCTCCCTCCTACAGGCTCCTAAAGAATTTAGGACACCAAATGAAAGGACTAGAGAATGTAGAGCCAGCAAATTTATAAACCAGACATGTTAACATGGCCCAGAGATCTCCAGGGGAGGGGGAAGAAGGGTGCTGGCTGAGACATTAACACAGCCAGAGATTGGGTCATGACTACAGAAAATCTACATAGTTTATCCCAAAGGTCTATAAATTGAGAACATTGTGATCCTACTGATCGGTCCCACAGATACAGACATGATGAGTAAAATCTTCTTTCAAAGTCCACTTGGGTCTCTGAGAGTGTAGCAGCGTGGTTGCTCAGGGACCTCGGAGTGTGACAGACCTGAGTTTCATTCCCAGATCCAGACCTGTCACTTATTAGCTGAGGGATGTGGGGCAAATTATTAATACCTAAGCCTTTGAACCTTAGTTTGTCATCTGTATCTTGGAAATAATAATACCTACCTCAGAGAGTTGCAAAAATAAAGTGAGACTCCTGTTCAGTGCTTAGCATAGTATCTGACATATTACAAGCTTTCAATAATAGTTACTGTTATTGTGATTATTATTAATGTTCAGCTCCTCATCAAGTGAGATATAACTTTTTTGACAGCCTAAGGGTTTGATAGCCCCCTTTAGGGACCCAGTCTGACCTTGGGCTCAGACTCCAGTGCAGCAGTTAGCTCTTGCTCTGCCTCAGTCTTCGCACACATGGGGGCCTCCCTGAAGGGCCCCTGTGGTGGAAAGGCTGTTGTGTAGGGTCTTTCCAAAGATAGATTGGCTGGTCGCTCAGAAGCATAATTACCCAGACCCCAGAACTTCTAACCTTCTTGAAAATTCTTGAAGCTGCCAGAATATTCAAAACCATCAAACCAGTTCTAAAGTTCTTGCTAGCCTGCAGGCAGCAATAGACTCAAAATATTTGAGTTACACTATTCTATGGAAACTTAGAAATCATCTGACCCAACCTCCTTCCTTTGGAGAGAGGTGGAACTCTGACTAGAACCACAGATTATTAGAATTGCAAGGCAATAAATAGCACCGTGAAGGACTGAGAATGAGACCCAGTCGAGCCTTTCTCTGGATCTGGTGGTCTCTAGTCCAAAGTGTCCCAGGTTCCCACAGTTTCCTGACTACTCCAGTGCATGGCAGTTGTTCCTGCAGTGAGGCCGGCTGGAGCACAGCCTCCCTCTCTGTTATCCCTGTGGTCCTGCGACTGATGGACTTGTGGCCTGTTCATCTCAGGGGACAGGAAGCTCCTCAAGGGCAGGGGACACTTTAGCAACTAGAATCTTAAGATCACACACATGTTTTAGCTGGAAGGAACCTTAGAAATGACCTCATTTCACCCCTTTATTCTACAAATGGGAAGGCGGCGGCTCAGTAAGGGAAAGGGTCACGTTCATGGTCACCAGTTACACAGTGGCAGAGCCAGCTCCAGAGCCTCGAGTTTTCTGACTGCTTCACTTTTCTGTGGTGTTGCACTGCACACCTAGCAGGCTGAAAGTGCATCCATTTTTACCCCTAGCTCAGCCTTCTCCCCACAACTTCTGACTTGTAAATCCTACTTCTGACTCAGCATCTCTACTTGCATAAGGAGCAAATATCCTCATGTGTCCAAAATGGAGCTTGGAGAGGATTGAGTGTGTGTGAGTGTGCAGGTGTGGTGTCAGGGGATGGGAGTAAGTGCTCAGCACACATCAGCTTGCTGTGGGCTAGAAACACTGTCTAGCTAGTCCTGGTGGTGCTAATAGATGACAACGGGCGAAAGAAGCCTTGTGTGTTCTCTGTAGCAGACGCCAAGGAGCAAAATTGTCATGCTGGGGAAGTTTCAGAACCAGCCCTTCCTCCCGCACAGATATACAGCCAGCATGCACAAGGAAGAACATCGGGATGTCAACAGAGAGAGAGGGAAATATATACATATATATATGCGTATATATTTAGTGTTGGAAACTGCTTTAATTCTCCTATTGTTGATAGGTTAGGACTGCCATCTTCAATTCCACATAATGTAAAACAAACTACTCTGAAAATTTATTAGACAAGCTGTTATCTGTTATCAGCTGTTTTATTGTGGCCTCTATAGTGCTCTTTCTTAAAATTCTGCTTTTCTTTTTTAAGAACTTTATCCTGTTGTAATGGCCTGTATGAAAAAAACTGCAAAATGCGGCCCTAAGGGAGAGGATGAAGTAACTCATTATACAAGATTGACCGGCAATTGCATGAGCACCTACCAAATACCGTTGTTCTCATTGATGCTAAACTTTCCCCTCCTGCAAAGGCAATCAGCAAATTCAATAGCTTCCTAAGGCAGCGGCAGTGGAGCAGGGTGAGCCCTCCAATTTGCTACGGCAGGAAATCACACATCCAGTGTCCTCAACAGCTGTCCCAATTTGTTCAGATGACAAGTCAGCAGGAAGGGCTCCACGACGTGCAGTCCTTTCAGGCATCTTTAAGACGGGAGATTGTGTTTCTCATGAGATAATCCCTCCTTCTCTGATTTCTGCAGTTGAGTTTTTTATGTGCTGTGGGAAAGAAGTAATATAATCAGGAACCGTGTCAAGGTCATCTGCGCAGGCCCTCTAACCTTCAGTGGTCTGAAGCGGGGCCATCAGTGGATGAACTTCTCAGAAAGTCCTCGTGGCTTTTATTCGGTTTCCTTTTGTGGGTCCTTAGGAAATAGAGCGTGTTGGAATAATTATACTCTAAGTGTTGTAGAATAGAAATTAAGAATAAAACAGAGAAGGTGAAACGGGAAGCAGAAAAAGGCTACAAGGTACAATCAATATCTTCGTAACAGGGAGATCACACGAGTCACTATTCAGTACTACAGTTTTCTTCTGCTGATCATGCTGTCAGGGAGACCATCTTCCTTCCTTAAGACATTTTCCTTAGCAGCCTCCTGAGTGAAATTGCTGTTTTTCCCATGAGACGTACCCCTTCCAGGCTTGCGGCTAAAGGTGACTGCCTCATGCCTTAACTGTATTCCCATAGGACCCAGCCCCAATTTTAGAAGAGAATGAACGTGGACATTTCCTCTTAAGTAAGAAAAAAAGTGAGAGAGAAAAAAGCCTGAAAGTCTGTTCTACTTTGAGAGGAAAGGAATTAACAATGGGGGGAGGGAGGAGAGTCTCGCTGTGATATGATGAACATGCAGGAGGTTGTTTACAAGGTATTTCTTAAAAACGATCTTCCAACAAGCTGCTCGTGCATCTATTGCTGTGTAATAAGCCACCCCAAAATCAAGTGGCTTCAAGCCAGCACCAGTTATTAGTTTTCACAGTTCTGTGGGTTTACCGTGCAGGTCTTCTGTCGGTCTCGCAGGGCTCTCCCCACTACAGCTGCATGCAGCGGGCAGGTCTATGGAGCCAGTGGGTGTCTCTCCCCACACAGTCTTCTGTCCTCAGTGTCCCAGGAGAGTGAAAGCAAAACCTACAATGCACGGTCCCTTAAGGACTAGCCCAGAGGGTCACACAGTGTCGTTTCTCCCGCACTTTATTGGTCAAAGCCAGTCACAAGGGCAGCCCAGGTTCAAGAGATGGGAAAATAGACTCCATTTCTTGATAGATGTACCTGGAAAGTGACACAGCAAAGGACGGTGGGCACAGGCACAGGGGAGGTGTGATTCATCCTCAGCCATCCCCGTAACAACACACCCTGTAAGACGATTGTCAGATATTAGAATGTTGGAGCCACCAGGGACCAGGACAGGACCCAGGACTCTTATAGTCCAAGCCTCTTCCCACTAAGCCAGTTATTCCAGGCAATTATGAGTTCTCTCTCAACTGCCAGGAGATTCAAGCACATCATGGCGCCAGATGTGGCTTCCGGCACCAGCCTAGTCAAATGTGGACACTGCCTTGTGCCCTTAGCAAACCCAGCTCCTTTCCACCTTTCCCCGAGCTTCCCACACCATTTTTATACACGTCATACATTCAAAACATTCTCCCAGATTTTAACAAGTTGGTGAGGAATGTCTACAGTCTTTTCTTTTCTCCTGCAGAAAAATTGAATAACATCAAACCCCTCAACGGAGGAGGGCTTGTCTGGGAGAGCAGCCATTTTTAAACGCGAGTACATGGAGTCACAGTCACAGCTGATCCACTTTGCAGTGTCACCATACGTGCCTAACTAAATATTGAAATCCCAGGAAAATTCACTGTGCATCATGTTCCAGAAACCAGCTTCGCAAATAGTCTTTTCAGATGTATACGTTTTGTGTATTCGAGCTATATAATATATATTTTCCTCCCTTCTTATCCAACCCCTACCCCTAGATTTGATTCATCAGCATTGCCAAAAAAGCATCTCTATAAAGTACTTAATTTCAGGTGGTGCAGGGCCAAGAATCCCCCAGGCCCAGTCTCTCTCTCTAGGACAGTAGTTTTCAATTGGGGGTGATTTTGTCACCCCCAGGGAAATTTATCAATGTCTGTAGCACTTTTTATTGTCATGACTTGGAAGAGAGGTACTATAAGCCTCTACTTGGTAGAGGCCAGGGATGCTGCCCAAGGTCCTACAGGACAGCCCCGAAACCAAGAATAATCTGGTCCAAAATGCCATTAGTGCCGCCGTTGAGAAACCTGCTTCAGGAGCTTGTAATTATGGCACCAGGGATGGCCTGTTTTATGCTCTGTGGAAACACGATTGCAGCTCTCTATTTAAAGCATCGTTTCCCTCCATTCAAATGTGCTTTCAACTATTTAGAAGAAAAGGAACACGGGAGCACATTTCTGGTAGGGGTTAAGTTATGAAACACACAGTTTAGAAAAGAGATTATTTTCCATAGTGATTATGCATTCATCACAAAGGAGGGACAACTGAGTATGTTAGGATATAATTGCCAGGTAAATATTTTCCTGACTCCAAAGAGATGTCATGGGGTTTTACTCAGGGATGGGAGAGTTCAGATTAGCTGTCACTTTTCTTCATTTTTCTGGTTCTGATCTGGAGGCAGATACAGCCATCACCGACACAGGATCAAGGTTTTTGAGACCCTTCCTCATTGCTAATAGGAAACTAGCTTCTTCCCCCGAAGGGCCTGGATCAACAGGTAGAATGAGACCAGACAAGGTCTGGACTTGTCAGTTTCTGAAATACGTAGTTCTGGAATCGAGTCCTTTCTCCCAGGATCCTCTCGGTGATTGTGACTGGTGACCAGGGCTGGCCAGGGGCTGGGCAGTTTTATCTCATGGGTCCAGGGACTTAAGCTCAGGGAATTTACATAATTTGCCTAATGACACGCAACGGGCAAGAATTGACACCAAGGCTCTGAAGCCCCATCTTCTCTCTTCTAGATTGAGTTGCTTTTTTACTGACTTGGTATGCTGGAAAGAGCACTGGATTGGGAGTCAAAAATAACACCAAGTTTTCTGTGACTTTGGGCAAGCATTTTAACATCTCTAGACCTAAGTTTCCTCTTCTGTAAATTGGGATGGCAATAATGTCTGGCGTGTTCATGGGCCTCAAAATGTCCATAATCACGTTGGATCTAGAGCCTTTGCACTAGGCTTCTAAGAATTCCAGCCTCTTCCATCCACATGGGTGAGTGGTGGCTGCCGGAGGGAGGAGACAAGGCCACTGCTGAGTGGGTGGGGGTGAGG
Organism: Indri indri; assembly: GCA_004363605.1. Classification (NCBI taxonomy): domain Eukaryota; kingdom Metazoa; phylum Chordata; class Mammalia; order Primates; family Indriidae; genus Indri; species Indri indri. Next base: position 8,664 of record RJWJ010028004.1, read on the forward strand.
GAGGGCAGCTCAGGCTGCGCGTTTGGCCCCAGGCCAAAGAGGCAGAGAACAGAGAGGGTGTGATGTGGGCATGTCGGGGCCGCATAGGACAGGGGACAGATTTGGGGTGATTGCAGCAGCAATAGCAGCAGAATCAAGCTACGGAGAAGCCGGACAAAGCAGAGTCCTGAAGAGCATCTTCTTGACTCTTCTTTGGCGTGCACAAAGTGCCATTCACCCATTGATCTATCAAGCCTTCGAGTCCAAACTCTGCTTCGAGCACATGGTGGAGAGTTAAAGTTAGCTAAGAGAAGGTGGATCCCTCCCCTCCTGAGGTTTACTAGTGGGTAGAGGTGTGGGCATCAACGACGTGTCTCCCAGCTCTGCCACATCCTTGGCAAACTCTTTCACCTCTCTGTGCCTTGATTTCCCTATCTGTAAAGTTGGAAGAACAATAGTGTCCACATTAGAGGGCTGCTCGGAGGATTCAATGAAATAATTTAGGTAAAGCACTTAGCACAAGGCCTGGCACAGAATGAGTATTCCATAAATGTCAGCTATTGCCATTACTGTGAATTGATGAGGCAGATATGTGAATAGCTAATTGTTAGCTGCCCTGGAGCCCCACCTGGTAGATGGAGCTCGTTGAAGGAAGCTGGAGCATTCGGGCACCAAAAAAGAAAGAAAAGAAGATGACCCAAAAAGCCACTATGGCTGATATATCTTTTTTCTTTCTTTCTTTCTTTTTTTTTGCTTCTACTTGGACAGAAGAATGAACATATGGAAGAGTCCCCATGAGAGGAGAATTCTGTAACAAACTACCGCAAGCTGGGTGGCTTCAAAAACCAGAGATTATGTTTTCTCACAGTTTCGCAGCCCAGAGGTCTGAAATCAGTATCACTTGGCCAAAGTCAAGGTGTTGGTAGGTGTATTTGTTTGTTAAGGTTGCCATAACAAAGAACCACAGACTGGGTGACTTAAACGACAGAAATGTATTTTCTCACTGTTCCGGAGGCGAGAAGTCCAAGGTCGAGGTGTTGGAGGGGGTGGTTTCTCCTGAGGGCTTTCTCCTTGGCTTGCAGATGGCTGCCTTCTCTCTACGTTGTCCTCACGTGGTATTTCTCCTGTCTATGTGCTTCCTTGATGTCTCTTCCTTTTTTTTTTTTTTTTTTTTTTTTTGAGACAGAATCTTGCTCTGTCACCCTGGATAGAGTGTAGTGGTGTCATCACAGCTCACTGCAACCTCAAACTCCTGGGGCTCAAGTGATCCTCCTGCTTCAGGCTCCTGAGTAGCTGGGGCTACAGGTGTGCACCACGATACCTGGCTAATTTTTCTATTTTTAGTAGAGATGGGGTCTCTCTTGCTCAGGCTGGTCTCAAACTCCTGAGCTCAAGCAATCCTCCCACCTCGGCCTCCTAGAGTGCTCGGATTACAGGCGTGAGCCATTGCACCCTTCCCTCTTCCTCTTCTTCTAAGGACATCAGTCCTCCTATTGGATCAGGGCACATTCTAATGGCCTCATCTTAATCCCCTCTTTAAAGACCTTATCTTGGCAGGGCACGGCCATATGAATTTGGGGGGTGGGTACAATTCAGCCCGTAACAGTAGGAACATGATCCTTTGAGAGGCCCTAGGAAGAACCGATCCACTTCTGGCAGACTCGGGTGGCTACTAGCATTCTTTGACTTGTGACCGCATGTCTGCCTCTGTGGTCACTTTGCCCCCTCCTCTTCTGTCTGTGTAATTTCCCTCTACCTCCCTTTTACAAGGACATTTGTGATGGCATTTAGGGCCCACCAGGATAATCTCAAGATCCTTAACAAAATTACATCTCAGAGACCCTTTTTCCAAATAAGGTAACATTCACAGGTTTCAGGGATTAGGACATGGATATCTTTTGGGGGGTAGTTTTTCAGCCCACCACGCCGCCCCATTATACAGATGGGGAAACTGAGGTTCTGTAAAATGAGGCAAGTTGCTCACTATTATAGAGAGAAAACAGGGCTCTGAACTCAATCCACTCCTTCCAGTCCACATCGCTGTGCCCCAAATGGAAGCAGGATAAGAGAAAACCCCGCTAAAAAGGGGAGGAGGGGAGGAGAGCTGCTGCAGGGGACCGTGGGACCAGAGACATACCAGTGGTCAAGCACATTCCCATAAGCAAGGAATGCGACATGAGCTGCACATCTACAGAAGCTGGATTTATTTTGGAAAATGTCTCAGGTGGAAGGGCCAGGTTGCCGGAAGAGCTCTGCGGTGCTTACCCTGGGCAGGCCACCGCTGGGGACGGTGTTTATTCTGTTCAGGAATGAAGCAGTGGGCACGCGAGAACTTGCCATGTCTTGTTCACACAGATGCCTGCAGGCAACCAGACATGGGGAGGGTGGCGGCTTGCACAGTGGTTTGGACCTGGGCATGCGGGGAGGGGACTGGGCCATGTCTCAGACAGGTGCTTTTCTGTATGACGAAGTAGACGCTTGCTATTGATATAAGCACAGGAGCCCGTCGGGTGGCCAGCTCACTCCAGTTTGCTGGGGACTTTCCCTGTTAAAGCACTGGAAGTTCCATGTCTCAGCAAACCCCTTTTTCCTGGGCAGACAGAGACCGCTGGTTGCCCTCGCTCCAGCACTCATTTCAGTACAATGAGTGCCCCTAAGTCGATTTCAGATGGCCAGGCCACGGCCACAGCTCTGTCTCCCAGGCAAAAGGAAAGGGCCTGTCTCTGCAAACTGTCCCCAGACAGGAAAGATAAAAAGAGATGCATTCATTGGGTATGAGCTTGGCTGCCCTGACAGAGACTACAAGAAACAACTCCTTAGATGTAATGGCAGATCATTTCTCTTCCACTTAACAGCCTGGGCTTGCACAAGTGCGAGCTAGCGTGGCAGTGCCACAGAACTAGAGGACCCGAGTTCCTTCCATCTGGTTGCTGCGCCATCTCTAGGGCGTCGCCCTTACGCACATGGCCCACCATGTTCATGGTCCTCACCATCCCCTGTCTGCCTTCTCGGCTCCCCCATCTGCCATGTGAACAATTCCCTATATTACAGTTTTCCTGCTTAAGTATCTAAGGAGGTTTCTGCTTTCCTAATTGGATGCCAACTGATACAGTCTGTGACCTGAAAATGACAAGAGCTGTAGAGAGAAAATGGGCAAAGGAATGCCACTGACATACCCATGGCAGGCACATCTCAAGAAGGCAGGCCAGAGAGAGGAGCACGGGTGTTTGGTGGCTAAATCTGAGATGGGAGGAACATCTTCACGTGTTGTCCGTGAACAGGTAGTTCAAGCTGTGTGGAGCTGCAGAGTTTAAACCTGGGTCAAGGCTGCGAAGGTGGGCGTGGACTCAGGCGGTGGGCGGGGCTGAGCGGGGTGAGCAGGGAGGTGGTCCTCAGCAGACCGGCTGGAGGAAGCAGGCGGTGAAGCCAGCGAGGGTCAGCACGGGGCGGGCAGTGCAGCAGCCAGGAGACCCTCCCCAGTTGCTGGAAAGAGTCTGTGAGGAGAGGTGGCAAGAAGCCCTGGATAGGGAGCAGGTCAGCAGGGGTCTTCAGTTAAGGTCCCTCTTATGGGCTGAGTTGTGTCCTCCAAAATTTATGGGCTGACGTCCTAATCCCAGTATCTCAGAATATCACTGTACTTGGTGAGAGGGTCATTAGGGAGGTGATTAAGTTAAAATGAGGTCATTATGGCGGGCCCTAACCCACTAGGACTGGTGTCCTTATAAGAAGAGATTAGGACACAGAAATGTACAGAGGGACTATGATGCCAAGACCATGTGAAGGCACAGGGAGAAGATGGCCATCTACAGGCCAAGGAGAGAGGCCTCAGAAGAGACCGCCACTGCCAATTCCTTGATCTCGACTTCCAGCCTCCAGAACTGTAAGAAAATAAATTTCTGTTGTTTATGTCCCCTAGTCTGTACTACTCGTTGCAGCAGCCCGAGCTGACTGGTACAGTCCCTTACTTATCACCACACGTCGAATCCTGCCCAGCAAGCTTTTCTGGGAGCATTTTGCCTGATCAAACTTTTTTCTTCTTTCTTCTTTTTTTTTTTTTCAAATTTTAAGAAAATTTAAAAATGCAAAAAAGTATAAAGACTATTAAATCCTCATGTCCTTGTTATGCAGAATTAACGACTGTAAAAAAAACTTTTCTTATTCGTTTCCAGAGTTTTTGATAAAATAGTTAAAACATTTTGATCATAGTTAAAGTCTCTTTGTCCACAACCCCAACCGTTTTCCTCTTCTCTCCTTTCTCAGGGAACTGATATGAATTCTTTCAATCCATGTGTCTGTGAATAATGCTTGGTATTGGTTTATGTGGTTTTTAATTTTTTGCATTCCTGATACATGTATTGTATACCTGAGCTCTACAAATTCTGAACATCGTGTTTGATATTTCCCAAAAAGTATAGCAGGCAAACAACAGTACCAGAGATGATGCCAATTAGTCCAGGGACTAGCAGGGCATTAAATAACATCAAATAGAATAGTGACAAAATCATTCCATGCAGATTAAGTCAAAGAGAAGTCTCAGCGGGGACTAAATATTAAACACTTGCTAATTTCTTTCTTTAACAAACAGAAAGTATAGGCTCTTAGCTTTCAGGAAGCAAAGTTATCTGGCTATATTTTCATACCATTGTCATCTTCCATGTATTTATTTTTATAATTACTTTCTATTTAAGATGAGTATTATTAGTCTTTCATTTATGACACTAGAATAAAACAACCCTATAAAATGAATTTACATGTAAAAAATTAGGTAGATTTAAATTTAAAATGTTAAGCTAATACAGATGGGATGTGGTTGTTGGAAATTAGCGAAGGGAATTCAAAGATAGGATTTTGGGAAAAGCGGGATATGTCTACGGGCAAGTTGATATTTATGTTTATTGAGCACTCTGTCTGCCTCTGGTAGTATAGGATACATTCTGTACATGATTCGTTGTAGTCCCATAACAACCCTGAAGAAGGAATGATTAGTCCCCTTTGACAAATTAGGAAAATGAAGCCCAGAGGGTTGATGTAAGTGCCTGAGCCCATGTTTGAACTATCCGATCCACGGTTCCTGTATTCGAGCTATGTTTAATGTCTTAAAGTCTCTCGGCTGTAACATGAGGCCTAAAGAACACCTAATCTGGTAAACACAAAGGGCTGTCAAAAAGTCAAAATAAGGCAAGGATGGGGCTTTGAAACCTGTGACCTGCTGTTAGGGTGCGCAAGGATCCATGCTTGAGTTTGATGCCCCACTGTTGCCATCTTGAGACTCTTAATACTTCTCCTTTAATTGTGTTTGCAAGTCAAGTCCGATGGGGCTATGGTACCTGCACAGGAGCTTGAAGTCGGCTCACCTGTGGTCCACTTCCCACTGTCTCCCCAGGATGGGTTCTCCCCCCGCCCCACCCCCTCTCACCCTCTGCCCAGCATGTTGGTGGGCTGTGTTCACTATTAATCCATCCTGGCCTGGTGCAGGCACAGAAAGCTGGAGTCCGGCATGTTCCCTATAGTCTCTACGGTGGGGAGAGATGTGACTGTCCCTCCCCAGACTTGCAGTGCTGTGGCTTGTTCAGTAGGCAGCTGAGTGTGGGCCTCTCACTCACCCTCCCTCCCAACACCCTGGCACCCCAGCACCAAGGTTGCCATTCCTGGGGGATTGCCCGTCCGCCATGGTTGAGGCTGTGGCTAGCCCGTGGGAAGGACGGATTGACTTCCCTGCCTGGGCTCCTCTTACCATTTTGCTCTGGGCCCCACGAATTATGTAGCTGGCCCTGACTGCAGTACAAGTGTAAGGTGGTACCCAGTGTGTGTGTGCTGTGTGCATCCCCATGGAAAAGCAGGAACACAAAGGGAAAAGCCCACAGAGATATGGCAGGGCACACGCGGCAGAGGCCCCAGCCTCAGCTCTCCGCTCAAATCCATCAGCCTGCTATGGGCCTCCGTTTATGCATCTGCGTGGGAATGGAGTGCCAATGGGAATCTACGTGCCCACCCACTCGACATTTTACGTGGGACTTCAGACATCACAGCCTCCCCAGAAACCCACTGATGGACCCCAGGGACGCCAGGTTAGGAATCCCTGGACTGGGAGGTCTGGGCAGTAAGGAGCAAACAGCCGGGGAAGGCTGAAAGGGTGCGGATGGGCTGAAATTAAGGTACCAACGGGGATGGAGAAGGACAGCTTGGCGCGATCTGCGAAAGGGCAGAGTGAAGAAGGTGGCGGAGTGTGTGAAGGCTGTAAAAGCCTCCTGGGAAACCAGCAGTCAATTAAAAAGAAAAAAAGGAGGAGAGACAAACAAGGACAGTCCATCCCCACAGAGCAGAGACGGATGGGTTAGTGGATGACCCGACACTGAGAGGCTTGGGGGGACTGAGGGAAATGGGAGAACTCCCCAAGAGGAGCTGGCTGGTGAGATGTGTGTGCCAACGGCCCCTGGGGACGTACCCACTCCCACCGTGGGAGTGACAGCTGCTAGCCTGGTCTCTGATGGGCCACTGAGAGGTTTCCGGGGCCAGCTGGCCAAAGCTCTGGAAAGAAAGAGCGGGTAGACACTGGCTCCAAAGAAAGCCCCGGGGCCCTGGGAAGAAGTCAGGAGGGAGGGGAAGAACAGAGACTTGAAGCGAGTGAGGCAACACATAGCCGGGCAGGACGCTCAGCTCAGAAGAGGCAGCCGGTGCCTGGGGAAGGAGCAGACCAGTGGTGCCCACAGCGGGGGAGGGGCAGTCACGAGAGGGGCCAGAGGAGAATGGGAATTTCTGATGTTCATAAGGGATGGACAAAGCGTTGTTTTTGTTTGTGGGAGAAGACATGTGAAGACTTGTGTTACACATTTCATAATTTAATTGCATAATTTGTACAAAGTTAAAAACCCACTCAAAGCAAGACCAAATGTTATTTGTGGACATTGCAATTGAAAAAGAAGACTCTCCGAGGAGTGGACCAGGCCGAACACAGGGGTGGAATTATTTTTTCCAGAGCACGGGCCCCCTCGAGAGTCAGAACCCCAGGTCAGGAGGAGTGTTTGGAATCAGCCCTGGGTTTAAATCTGTCCTCCGCCACTCTGAGGGCTGATTGCAGTTATTTAAGTTATTTAAATTGCAGTTTCATTGTTCATCAAAAGGAGAAAGTCATATTTGTCGTGCCTGTGCCACAGGGTGGTTTACAGGCTCCTATGGAAAAAATGTGTGTGTAATAGCTTTGTAAGCTGTAAATCACTTCGAATGCAAGGCATTAGTTCTTTGCTCATTTATTTGTTTATTACCAATCCGAGTCCTCCCATTATCCCAGCTAAACATAGTGTTTTCACAAAGTTAAACAAAGTCAAAGGGCTATAATAATTCAGTGCACTCTGTCCTTCATTTTATTACTGTTATCAGGGAAACATGGGCTGGGCTGGGGCTTTGTCCACTCATTCTTTTGCTTCTTTATTCTTTTATTGGATCCATCATTCATTCAACTCACAGCGACTGAGACCCCACTGAGGGCCAGACATCCCACGAGTTACCAGGGGAATGAATGCAACTTTGTCTTTCTTGTAGGAGCTCATGGGCTAGTGAGGGTTTTATGTTCCACCAACACAAAGGAAGGGACTATCCCCACTTCCATGCACATTGGAGCTCATCTAAATTCTGTTTTAATTTTTGCCAAGCCAAAGCATGTTGTCCCCCTGTCCCCTGTTTCTAAAGACTGATTTGACTTCTGCCTGGTCCACTGCTGGCTTTCTCCCTTTCAGTTTCCCTGAGACCCACCAGTTTCCTGCTTAATGTGTAAATTAACCCCATCCTTGGAAAGACTACCTTTTTTTCTTTTTCCAATTTGTCACAGCTATAGAATATGACACCCTCCCCTCGAGCCGCAAACTCCTTAAGGACAAAAGCCTTGTTCTCCCAAATTACCCTAGATGCTAAATCCCACAGTTCAGAATATGTTGAAGTGCTGGCCATGGCAGTCTGTCGTCGCTCTGGGGGAACCCAATACTCAGGAAGGATGCATCAACATTTCCCCTTAATCTGGCTGCTTCCTTGGGGTGACTTCCCAGGCCAGAGCTGGAGACATGAAAAGCTGAGTCTCAGCTATGGTCATGCCCTTTGGAGGTCGACCACAGACAGTGGCAGGAGTTCACTGGGGGTTGTAAGAAGTTCTGCCAGGAAGTGGGGGCATCTGTCCTTGTGGGACATGGGTATTGTCCTAGGGGAGGGTGCCATGAGCTTGTGGCCACACACTGTGGAGCACTATGGAGACAATACTTAGGAGAGGCAAGTCTTGATGCCTCCCTCTAAGGTATTTGCTTAAAAAAATAATCTCCTGGTCACATCCCCGTGCCACCTCCTCCCCAGCACACCTCACCTCACTGAGCACCTGTCCCCACTCCCCACTGTGGTTGCCCCTCTCTGATCCCTGCCACTGCACGGCATCCTTCTTGAGCTTTTGTTTTTTCTTTTTTCTAAGCAAAAGCCCTCCTGTGTCTGGTACCTTTCCCTCGTGTGCTCAGGCCCATCTACACTTCAGCTTACCCCAGAGCAACAGGGGCTGTTCTGCCCCTGACAACTTCACCTCCCTCTCCTGAGACAGGACAGCTGGCTCATGGCTCCTCCGTGGTCCCTATTCTGTATTAGCATCTCACCACCATCATCGAAGACCTTTTCTTTGTTGTTGTTCTTTATTGTGGTAAAATATACATGACATAAAATTTGCCATTTTGCCTATATTTAATGGAGTTTGGTTTTACATTGTTGGGTTGTAGGAGTTCTGCACATAATGTGGACATGGAACCCTTATCAGCTATATGACTTTCTCCCAACCTGTGGGTTGCCTTTGCACTTCCTTCATAACATCCTTCGATGCACAGAAATCTTATTCTTGATGAAATCCAATTTATCTGGTTTTTCTTTTGCTGCCCGTTCTTTTAGTGTCATATCCAAGAAATTATCTTCAAATCTATGATCACAAACACAATTTTTTCTTCTAATAGTTTTATAGGTTTAGCTCTTGTGTTAGGTATTTGATGCATTTTGAGTTAATTTTTGTATAGGGTGTGAGGTAAGTGTTCAACTTTATTCTTTTGCACATGTGAATGTCCAGTTCCCTCAGCACCATTGACTGTCTTAGAACTTTGTTGAAATCGACTGTCCGTGTTAAATACCTCTTCCCTAGAAATCTCGTCTCACCTACCTTCCCACGTTCTCTGCACCCTTATCATACCACTAGCATCAATCCAGCACCTGGGGTCGTACTTTTGCTGGGATACTCTTCCTGAGTGCAGGACCCTGTTTTGTTGCTGTTCCGATGCCATGATCATGCAGATGATCAACCACCTCAGAGAGTGCCTTCTAATATGACTAAAATGTGGCACCCAAAGATACCAGAAAAATAAGCGGCAATAGCCTTTCCACTTGGGTTGATGGCTTGCTCCCTCCATAAATGTCACAGAGGCAACAGATAGGAGACCAACAGAGTGGGACAGGACTGGGGCTCCAGCCTCAGCATTGAGACAGAGCTGATGTACCATCTCTGAGCGTGCCTGTCATGTGACCCTATGTGAGCAATTGCTTACTTTGCCCTGTCCCTAAATCCTACCCCAACCCCAAGCAAGTGACAAATCTATTGGAGTAACCCTTCTTTCTCTTGTGATGTCCTAACAGTGTGGGAAGTGGTAGAAAAAGGTACACGGGCTTCTTGTGGTTGGCTTTCGGGACTCAAGGGCTTTAGGCCTGTTCTCAAAAGTATGGCCTTCATCTTCAGTGTGTCCAACCAAACAAATTCCTCATTCCTTAGGGCTAAATGACTAAAACCAAACATTTCCTCCATACACCATCCTCTGCAACATCCATGTCAATGAGCCATCTATTGTTTTGATATATGAAAGCCATACAAAAAGTGATCTGTTGAGAGCTGGGAGTGGGCTCTAGCTCATTCCCTATAATCTCAATCAATGCCCTTCTGAAATCAATGCCCCCCAAATCTAAGAGAAAACAATTGCCCTCTTTGCAAACACAGCTTTAAGATACATCTGCAAGATGCCCTTTTCACCAGATTGCACCCCTCCTCTCCAAGGGTGCTGGACCCCCTGCTACCCTGATGGCACAGCTGTCCCATCAGCTTCTACGTAAGGCTGAAACTTCACTCCAGCGCCCACCAGCAGCTGTGTCAGCTCCAACCACACTCTGATTACACCTGCTTTACCCTCCTGCTTCCCCGCCTTGAGTCAACCTTTCATGGTCCCTGGGATCTGCCCCAAGACACAGCAGCCCAAGGCAATGGTGGTGCACGTGGGTTATAGTTCTAGAACTGAAATTCGCTAGCCATGCCACATTGTCCAAGTCACTTCCTCTCTCTTTTCTTCTCAGCTCCTTCCTAGGTGAAAGAGGCCATTGGATCCAATAATTTTCCATTTCCAGCTCTACAGGTTCGTGTCAGTGTTTGCTTTGATACACTCACAGCTTGTCCAGATGCCACAATCACCAGCCCTTTGCTGGGTCTCCGGCACTTAGGATGTTTTCATCCCCTCACTTCCTGCTGTGCCCTTTTCTGCCCATACTTGATCATAGCTCATCTGACCATCCACATATGGAACCTACCATTCCCTGGATTCATCACTCAGACAACGGAGTGTTTCTGGAATCTGATTGGGCCCCAAGTTTTGCTCTGTTTGATCATCACAAATTCACTCCCTTTAGTCTGAGCTGACTGTCATGGTTGTAAGGACTCATTTCATGTGTCTTTGAAGAACCATTATCACACACCTCACCTTGTCTATTGCAAACATTTTTTCAACCCAAGTTCCCATCACTAGCAGATGCCTTCACTGCTGGATCCACATCTTCTCTGCTTGTACCCTTTCTAGGCATGCTTCCAACTGCCTGCACCTGGCTGCCAGGGCAGCTGTGTCCTCTCTGCTGTGTGCACGGCACTGTCCAGTAATGTGGTCTGCAGGATGTGCCCCTGGGCAGCAGCCCTGAGCCAATGACAGTGGGAGCTGGTGGATAAATGCCCTGGCTCTCTCACCATTCTAGAAGGATCATCCTGAGGAGTGTGTTCTCTGCTGGTTCCCAGTGTTCACTGGTGCAGACTGTGGCTGCCCACAGTGGGTACAGGCCTGAGAGGGCGTCCTTTACTGACTGCCTTCCCTGCCTCACTCCCCCACACCTGTCTGTCCTGTTGCTGCTGGAATCAACTCCTAGAAGAACTGCTTGTCTCAAATCTTTGTCTCAGGGTCTGTTTTCAGGTACTCAAACCAAAACACCATCTCTCCTCCATCTGGCTACCCACAGCCGATAACCCAAGTTTACATGCAGAGCTGATGGCCTCACCCACTTGCCTCTGGATTCAAGACTCAAAACTTCCAAATATATCTATTTATCTTAGTTTCAGAAGGGAAGGGTGAGGGAAAGGCCAGGAAACCCCTGTCTACCTTTCCTGGGAGTTGTCCTTTCTGCCTTGTAGGGTCTTTCTCAACTACTCTCTTCTTTCTGCTGACATCTTTCTTCTGTCTTTAACCTATTGGGAAAAGAATACAACTTTCCTTGAACCTGTCCCATGACCTACTGACCTTCCCTTCACTCCAAGTTTTTCCTCAAATCGTAAATACTCTTCATTTTCATTTTAGCATCACCTACCCATTCCTCCCTCCTTTGCGACCTGGTTCCCACCCAGGCCACTCTGGGGGTGCCATGGCAAGGTCATCACCAGTGCCTCATGTTCCAAACCCATTAGTCTCTGCTCTGCTTGTCCTCACCATATTTTTCTTGACTCTTTGTCTTTTCCCCACTTCAGCCTGCTCGTCAGTTAATATCATAAAGCCCTCTTGTGATCACAGTACTCTTCTGCTTAAAATTCTTCGAGAACTCCTACTGTTAGAAGGATAAAAACAATTTTCCTAATTCTTGCATCTTAAGTCTTCTATGGATGGTCTCTAATGTTCCAGCTTATCTTGCAAACCTTCCACTGCAGGTGCCTGGTCTACTGATCAGCCTTAAACTATCTAATATCCATTCTTGCCTCTCTGAGTTCCTTTAGTCCAAGATGCCCTCATTTCTTACTTAATCCTTGTGGCCCCATCCAGGGTCATTTCATACTCATTTGCAAAGTCCTTCCCATTTTTATCCAGCCCTGCTTTCTTATCTAAACTCTCATGGGTGTTCATTCGTCACCTTGGCCTGTGCTTACTTACTTTCCTATTCTCTTCCTTCCTTCCTTCCTTCCTTCCTTCCTTCCTTCCTTCCTTCCTTCCTTCCTTCCTTCCTTCCTTCCTCTTTCTTTCCTTTCTCTTTCTTTCCTTCCCTTCCCTTTCCTTCCCTTCCTTTCCTCTTGCTATGTTGCCTGGGCTAGAATGCAGTGATGTCATCATAGCTCACTGTAACCTCCAACTCCTGGGCTCAAGCTATCCTCCTACCTCAGCCTCCCAAGTATCTGGGACCACACTTGTGCACCACCACACCCCACTAATTTTTTATGTTTAGTAGAGACAGGGTCTTGCTATGTTGCTCAGCTGATCTCAAACTCCTGGCCTCAAGAGATCCTCCCGCCTCAGCCTCCCAAAATTCTGGGATTACAGGTGTGAGCCACCGTGTTCGGTCTTAATTTCCTGTTTCTTTCTTCAAGTGTGTGTGCCCTTTCTCTCCACTGAGACAGGGTCTGTGTAAAACCCTAGAGCCCAATGCATGGCATTCATGCATGTTTGCTGATGTTGACAAAGATGAAATAGAATGTCTAAGTCAGCCTTGAAGAAGTCACATACTTGCCTTCCTGCACCTCTGCCTCTGGCAGATGGAAGACAGAAGACCTTCTCCCACCAGAGGTGGCTGCAACAGTGTGGGGTGTTTATCTTTGGAGCCTCCTCCTGCTTCCCTCCTCAAGCATCACCCCACGTCCCACCCTAGGGTTACTCTGGCACAGCCTGGTCTCAGCCTATTGTTTATGACATCCTTCTGGGGACTTGTGGGAAGGGTGAGCCTAAAATTATCTTTTGATAGACATACCCTACGGCCCCAAGAGAGAAAGCAATTTGTCCAAGGCCACTGGGCTAGTAAGTGGCGGAGTTAAGACTAGAACTCGTGTGTCCTACAT
>RJWJ010028005.1:0-21741 GCA_004363605.1 Indri indri
GACTTCCTCCCTTCTGTTGTCAGAATCGGGAAAACTGCTGGCCAAGAACTTCAGGAAGCTTGCACTCAGGGAATGAGAATAAATGCTGTAATTTCGTTTTTTCTGGGAATCAAGCTCCAAAGATATTTATCCTATGTCTGGGATTTCTGGGCTATAAGAGGACCAACTGGGTCTCCTCTTCATGGGCCACAGAAGCATCTTGACTTGAATTTCTGAGACCTGATGAGCCAGCAGTTTCCAAGAAGGGAATTAAAGGTGATTGAACAGATAACAGATGTTTCGTGTTTGTCATTTTGCTGGTGATGGAAATAGCTTTGGTTCATCTTTGGTTAAGACCTATGGTCTGGGAAAGCAAGCAGACTCAAGGCTGCTCAGTGGAAGTGGATGCAAATAAGCTGCCACTGAGGGTCTCTCTGAGATTACAATGGGCAGGGCAGGACAGAGGGTTCTTTCTATCAGTTTCGGTGGGTCTTAGCAGGAAGATTTCTCTGATAATACAGCAAGCATGAACTCTGCTATCTCCTGAGTGTGTATTAAATCAAGTCTGAGTTGATCTCAGAAATGCCTAAGCCATATGAGAATTACTCAAATCTTTAATCCACAGTAACATCAACAGTGGCTCACTTATGTTCAGTGAGTTTACAAAGTACCTCTGCATAATTATCCCTTTTAGTTTTCATGGAAATCTTGTAAAGTAGGTAAAAGGTATTCTCTTAAATATAAGAAAACTAAGAACCAGGGAGGGTCTGTTCTTATTGTAGGTTTTAAAGATATTAATTGGACTAAACAAGTTTGTCTCAGTGCCCTCCCATCTCTGGGTGGGCCTGGCTGGCTGGAGCAGTTTTGGCATCCTGCTGACTAGTGGATTGTTGGAGGGGTCTGGGACTCGAGAGAGGCAGGAACTGATCTGACTATGTTAGATTTGATGAGGTTTCAAGGGGCCTCAGAGAACAGCCTGTTTGTCTCATAATTCATTAAAGTTCTTAAGAATATAGCATTTAGCTCTGCAGGGCAGATATGATGTGGGCAAATAGATAATTGTAGTTTTTCCAGAGCTTAATTAGTGGGTAAAAATGTCAGCCCCTATCCCATGTAGGATTGCACTTTCTCATACTTCTTGTGGTTGCTCTCATCTATGTATATACATTTTCATGCAGGTGACTCCCACATCTGGATCTTTCTTCTGAGCTCCAGCCACGCTAATCCAAAGCCTTTGGACATATCCCCTTGAATGCAGCATAGACACTTCAAAACCCTTGTCTTCAATGATCTCATCAACTTCCTCCACCCAAATCCAGCTTCTCCTTCTGCGTTTTCTGTCTCAGTAAATTGCATAGTCATTTTTCTAAGGTGGAAACTTAGGGGTCCTCCTTTATACCTCCTTCTACCTTGAATCTTCCTCCCTTATGCCAGATACTATTTTAGACTCCGGGGATGCAGCATTAAACAAGCTATAGGTAGATAACCTTTGGGGGCTTAAATGTTGTTCTGGGCCTCAGCCAATTTATCTGGCCAGCTTCCCAGACCCTTACTTCCCAGAGGAGAAAAAGACTGAAGTTATGGTGACAACATAAGTAGTCTGGAGCCACATTTGAAACATGAATCCAAATTTACATCTCCAGCCCAGGCCTTTCACCTACATTCCAAATTCTTGTATTCAATCATCCACTCATCACCACTCACCTACATGTCTGCCAGATGAATAAAGTAAAATTATAAATTTCTTTACCTCAAACATACTCTTTCCTTAGTCTTCCTCCCATTACAATATACTGAAATTTCATACTTCTAGTAGCTCAAGTTCCAAGCCTTGAAACTTTGTAATTATCCATTACTTCTTCTATCAAATTTAAAATTCAGTCCCTCAGAAAACCCTGCTTCTGAAGTGTAGCTGTTTGCTTCTCATCACAACCACTGCAACCACCATAGTCCAAATCGCTGCCACCACTTCTACTGCTACTTCCATAGTCCAGTACCTCATCATCTCCTGACTGGACTGCACTGCTGTTATGTCTTCTTAACTCGTCTCACTGCTAGCATCCTCTCAACCTCTTGAAGCCTATACTTTTGCAGCAATTAGAGTGATCTTTTAAAAAAATGTACCCTGTAGTATGTTCCCACTAACTTCATACCTGAACTCACCTCATATCATTCTCTCCCTTGTGTACTGGAACCCAGTCCCACAGACTGCCTTACTATTTCCTGAACATACCAAGTACACTCTTGCCTCAGAGGTTTTGAACTTGCTGTTCTCTCTGCCCAGTATTCTCTTCCCATTTATAAAGACACGGCTGATTCAAACATCACCTTGCTAGGGAAGACTCCCGCAACCATCTTTTGCCAAACAACAGCCTCTGGCCACTCTCTATCCCTTTACTTCTCTTGATTTTTATTTCATAACACTTTTCACCACCTAATATTTAGCATTTTTGTTTGTTAATTATTTATCTCCTTCAACTAAAATGTTTGCCCCTGAAAGTATGGATTTGTCTGGTTAACTGTTGCACTCCTAACACTGAGAACAGTGCTTGGCACATTGTAGGTGATCAACAAATATTTGTTGAATAAATAAATAGATATTCAAGGAATATGGATATGGGTATGCATCAGATATTTATGGAACAGAGCTTGTCATCTGACACTAGTATTGAGTTTGGGAAAACCAGTGAAGAGAAAGCATATACACGTGAACTACGAATCCAGGGTGGATGGAAACTGACCACATCCCATGTTGCTGAAAAAGCAAGTGTCTTCTGTTCGATAATAACCTACTAAACCCCACCCTGATTTGCATAAAAGTTGTTCTCCAAGGTGGTTGGAGAACAACGAAGGCTGAAACCAGGAGGGTTGTGAGGGTGGAGAGGCACTGAACATTACAAAGATGCAGTAGCCAAAAAGGAAAAAGAATAAGGATATGTCAGTGTCATAGAAACAGCAGGCAGAAGTTTTAAGAACTGCTTAGCCTTCTTTTAGTTGTGGGAATGACTTTAGTCATGGGCACTCAAGGGAGTGTGAATAAGTACTTTGGAGTGGAGAGAGAAATCAAGGCAGTAACTTGACTTCTTGAGTTGCTGGAAAAGTGTGGTTGGGATATTGTTGTAAGAGCAAACATGACTAAGCTAATTATAAGAGATACCAAAGGAGGATGATCATGATAGTGAGCTGTTTCAGGTTCTGCTGGCATGACTTAGCTGCCTGGTGGAACAGTGAGAATGTCGTAAGGATGTTATTAGTACCGAGGATGTGGTTGGACGTTTCATGGCACTGGATTGAGAGTGTGACTGAGCTGGTGCTGAGAAATAGTAGATGAACCTTAGTACATCCGAGTGAAACTGCATGGTGCATTGTGCTGAGAGCATGATTAGGTTCTCTAGTTCATGGAACAAATAACTAAGCTAGCTTTAGCACTGAAGATAATGCCATCTCTCCATGGCAACAGAAGCGTGGGATTAAATGTTCCTGGTTTAGGAGATGTGGCCAGACTGGTCAAGACTTAGAGAAGATTGTCCCCAAGATGTCAGCATTTTATATAGTCAGTAATACTGGCATGTGTCTAGCTGCTCCATTGCCCTGAAAATTTTAACCTTTAGACATCTGATTATAGTAATCGGACACTGAACATGTAAGTTATCTGGGGAAGAAATAGAATTTAAGTAGCTATGACACTGAGAAAGTGTAATATGCTGTTTGTGATGATGAAAGTGAAATCACACTATCCATGATCCTGACCAGTCATCAGACACTGAACCTCAGCTATCTGTGGCACCAGAAAGATAGCACTGAGCCATCTTCAAAGTTGAATAATTCTGAGTTGCCTCTGGTACTAAAGGAATGGATCTAGGGGGATCCTTGCCGAACATGACTTAACCTCTGAATGATTTCAGAGATAATAGCTAGCTAATCTGTCTGTTGTTGGAGTAAGACCAAACTATTTACAGGGCGGAGAAAAGGGTGTTTGCTATCCATGGTTCTGAAATAGTGAGGTAGTGTCTGGTACAGGCTTGAGCTGTCCGTGGTGCTGAATGAGAGATGTGAAAATGGGTGAGAGCTGAGTGGGACTGGTATTCTGCAAGGTTTGGTGATTGATCTGTTTGTACTGCTGAATGAGTGTACCAGGCTGAAATGCTGAAAATAGCTGCATCTCTGTGGGAGCTAGAAGGAAAGAAGGGAGTAGTTCAAAGAAGAAATAAAGATGAGAGTTTGGGGGAGAAAGTGCCTAATAAGGCACTTAATCCAAACAGCTCTGCTCACCAGAATGGAGATTCAAATGAAGTTGAAGAGGAGGGATGTCCCTTTCTCAAGTCTTTGACTCCCTAGAATCTTCCCCAATCTATTGAAAATGGTATCAGAAGGAAGGAAGAGATTTTTATTTCTTAGGAAGAAAAGAAGTTCCTCATCACCTGATCTGAAAGTGTTCTGCACCAACAAACTCAGGATGGTGGATCAAATCAGCTCCAGAGAATGTGACTTATAATTATTCAAAAAACTCAGAGAGATTGTGTGGTTTTGTTGAAACATTCACTGGGCTTGGAGATAGGAGGCATGAATTCTCACACTGACTGGGCCTTTTGAATTGTGACCCTCATTTGTATGATTTGTAAACTGAGGATGATTACCTCTATCCTATTTATCTGACACTGTTGTTGGGAGAATCAAATTATATGTGAAAGTACTTTTTAAGCTAAGTGCTGCAAAAATGCACAATGTAGACAATATTTCCATTACACATGTGATTTAAGAGCCAATAGCCACTTAGCCTGTTTCAATTCCGCAGCACTAGCTCTCAGCATGCAAACTAAATAAACATGTGAGATCATCCGCAATTAAATTCAATATAAAGAAGTTACAGTGTTCCACTTTATTTCTGCATACCCTATGTTCAGTGTGTGAATGTTTTTGAATATGGTTCAACTGCCCAAAATAATGAGGTAATTTAAATTACAATAGACCAAAGAAGTTGAAGGGAATTCATGTTGTGGATAAGATTTTTTATTTAAAACATGTAAAATCTATGTCCTTTCTCCTACTCCTAATCACCCCCCCCATTCCTGTCCTATTCAACAGGACCCTAACAAAACATATCATGAACAGACCCTCAGAATTCTTGAAGGAGTGGGCCTGGCAAGTAGTGTGAGTTCTTATAATTTTTAAAACTGTAGTTTAATACTACCACATATATTTAAGTAAGCCAAAGATTTTGTAAGGATGAAGAAGCATAGGCTTGATTCCACAAGAATATTGAGATCATCAATGTAGACAATTCTTTGCTATTTGTAAAGTCCTGGTGGACAGCAGAATTTAACCAGCCAATTTAATAACTGATGAAGGTTTTCTAGGGATGCTGGGGTCAAAGGATTAATTAGGTGACACAATATCACAAAGGACATAAATGAAAAATGCATCGATACATGTTGCTTTCCACATGTACTCACCAGCAAATTGGTTTCACTGATCAACACCTAAGTGCACATATAAGAATAACATTTATTGGGTATCGGGCAGGTGGGAGGGGGGAGGAGGGGACGGGTATATGCATACATAATGAGTGCAATGCGCACCATCTGGGGGATGGACATGCTTGAGGCTCTGACTTGGGGGGGAGGGGGGTAAGGGCAACATATGTAACCTAAACATCTGTACCCCCATAATATGCTGAAATAAAAATAAATAAATAAATAAATAAATAAAAGAAAAGAAAATGCATGTTGCTTCTTCTCAACATGCTCTAATATGTCTCTCCCAGCCCCTTTCACTAGAGCTTTTACTAAGCTGCAAATGACCGCCAGCCTGCCAATTCCAGGCAGACTTTTAGGCCTCTATTTATGTGACTGCTCAGCGGGATTTGACACAGTTGACCACCCTATTTTTCTTGAAATCCTCTCTCTTTTTCTGTTTCATCTGAGGCTTCACTGAAGGCTTCTTTTCTACTGGGCCATTAAACTTTGGAGCATCTTAGGAGTCTGTCATCAACCTCTTTAACATCCCCTGGCATCAAAATCTAAACTTCTCTCATGGTTTTAACTCCCACTCACACCTCTCCTCTGTGCTAGATCCATTACGCACCTGTTCTTTTAGGATATTTCCCACCTCTAAATTGGCTTCTTCTTCTCTATTCCCTATTTGGTTAATTGGCACCATCAAGCACCCAGTTCCTCCCATCATAAACACATAGACCTTCTCTTTACCCCATTCTCCATATGGATTCCAACTACTAAGTCACAACCATCTCTTATCTGGCCTCTATGCTTACTTATTAACTGGTCTCTGCCCATATTCTTTTTGCCTATATTCACAACAACCAACATGATCTTTTAAAAATGCAAATCCGATCATATTGCTCCTCTGATTATACCTTGCAAAAGCTTCCCAATCCCTTCGGACAATGTCTAAATTCACTCACGTGGCACGTAAGGCCAGGCATGATCAAATCCCTTCCCATTACCTCCTTCTACATCTCTCTTTCCCTTGTTTTCCCCTAGAGGTTACCCGGGTCTTCTTTTAGTTATTAAAATTTACCAAATTCCTTTCTGCTTTGGTTCTTTCACACATGCTTTTTTCTCTCTCTCAGTAATGCTTTTTCCATCCTTTTCCCCTGGCTGACTTCTATTCTCTTTCACTTTAGTTTAAATGTCACTTCCTCAGAACAGTATTTCCTGACCCTCTGGACTAGACAAGTTTTCTTTGTTATTCATTTGCATAGCAGCTTGTATTTCCATGTTGGCCATTTATTTCAATAATTATCTGTTCAATGTCAGTTCCTATGATAGAAGATAAGCTTCCTGATGCCAGGGACCATGTCCATTTCTTCCTCTGCTGCATCCTTGACGCATAGGACAATGTGACACATGTAAGTGTTTGACAAATGTTTGTGGAGGAAAGGAAGAAATGAATGAGTGATGGTGGCTCTCTCAGAGACAGACTATTCTAGGGAAGCATCATGAAGGGCACTATGATTGGTTGGTCTAGAATTTCTGCTGTCAGTGTGCCTGGTTTGACCTTGATATGAAAGAGTTTGTTCCCAACCCCCCGAAGATGCCAAGCATGACTGGGCTTCTCTTGTGAAGAAAGAGTAACCTGAAGCTGAAATGTGAAGGCAAGAAAACTGAAACAGGGGCAGTGACTGAAGGAGAATTCAGTGACATTTGCTAAGAGAGGATCGTTGGGATGCAGGGGAAAGAACTATGATTTGGGAGTGGAGTTAGCCCTGGACCTTCTGCTGACTTGCTTTCTGATGTTGGATACGGTGTGTTTTTTGGTTTTATTTTTTGTTTGCGGTTTTTTTGTTTTTTGTTTCTGAGAAGCAGTTACTACACAGGAAGATGAAGAAATGTTCTGAGGTGACTTCTGCAAACACTGGTGCCTTATGAATCTGGAAGTCATATTATAGCTCTGACTCATTCTGATTATGATTTTTGTGAGGAAATCAAGTCTTTGTTAAATTATGGGCTAGGCAAGTTCCATGAAGACAGATTGACTCTGTGATAGCAAACATCGGGACAGGGTTTGGTCATACACCTGGCAGAGGTATTTCTCCCAAATGTGATTGGTCTGTTCAGTTGCCTTCTGGATGCAACTCCTGGAGGAATAAGAAGACTGCTTTCATATTTATTTTGATTCTTGACTCCCTAGAGAACGAGAAGCAAAAGATATGTGTGCTCTTGGCTATAGTCAAATGTGGACATTGTCTTGTGTCTTTAAGATTCAGAGGCTTATCTCTTGAAATGGTCATAACCTGGAAGTAACCTGGAAGTATCAGCTGAGTTGCTATTGGTCAGAGAGCGAGAGACAGCTTGGTCAGTGAGTCATAGAGATAGCTATTTCTCATTCTGTTGAATATTATTAAAAAATGCTTCATTATCAGTAGTTGCAGAAAGTCTACCACGCATTTAACACCATTGGGTGTTGTGGAAGATGGTGTGGTGTAGTGGGACAAGCAATGGGCGAGTAGTTAGGATACTGGAGTCCCAGCCACAAGTCTGTAAGAAACCATGCTCAGTCTTTGGGCATCTTCTCTCTTTGTATCTTAGTTTTACATCTGTACAATGAGGAGATTAGTTCAGGTATATAACAAGGCTCTTCCATCTTGACAAGAAGCCATGTTCCTTATTTTGGAGGTCTTTGAGTCTACCCAAGGAGAAAAGAAGCCCTAACAAACCAGGAAATCATTAGAAAAATAAATAAGGGCTATATTATGTGGTTCTGACCATGGAGTTTTAAGTAAAAAAGATAAGTGCCCCAAGGTATTGAAGAAGGAATGGGCCAACATAGATGAGAAAAGCTGGTGAAGGCTTCCTGGAGGAAGCTGTTGGTAGAGTGTTTCTATGACTGCATGTGTCACAATATGAGTGCCACATACCCTAGCTGGGAGGGGCGCCGTGTAGTCTGGGCTCTGGGACCCTGAAGAATACGCAAATGCATACCTAGACTGAGGTTCCTCACTGGGGCACTTTCTCTCTGTGTCTGGCTTTGGTTGAATACCTACTAAAAGTGGGAACACCTGTATGGGGGCCCTGTCCATGAGGCAATTCTGTGGTTCTTAATCTTCTTAAACATTAATTATTTTAAAACCGAATGTATTTCTCATGAACAATAATCCCCCTTTTTCTTTGCTAAGTTGTTAAAGAAAAAATATGCAAATTCTAATAAAAATTGACAGGTAGAAATGGGTTTTGGACAAGGTTCTAAGGCAAGAGCACTGTGAACATTATGTAAATGCCAATCATTATAATGCAGCCCATTGGTTTATTCCAGGGAAGCAAAGGGTACTCAGAAAATCCAGTGTTGCTGCACAGCTCCTGACATTGAAGGAATCTGTCTTTTGTTCACAAATCACATTCTGACTTGGCCCTCAAATTCTGCTTCCAAATGGCAAATTCTGACAAAAATAGTGCATCTCCTTTTAGGCCAAATCTTAAATGTCACTTCCTCAGGGAGGCCTTTCTTGATCTTGCCTGTCTAAATTAGGTGCCCCCAAGATGATCTCCCAATGAATCCAGTTCTTTTCTTTCCTGGAACTTATTACAGTTTATAATTATATTTATTTGTGTGTTTGTTTAATATCTGTCTGCCCCACCAGACTTTAAATTCTATAAGGGTAGAAATGAAATGTATTCTGTCCACGGCCCTGTGCCCCCAGTGCCTGGCATGGTGAACAGCATGTAGCGGATGCTCCATGTGAGTTCATTGAATGTTTGCATGAAATATTGTCATTAGGTAAAAATGGGGTCTTGGCGAAATAGTCACAGCTTTAAAACTTTGTGGCATATGCTTAGGGTTTCAGATTTTTCAAAATGCATTCAATTGCATCTAATGTTTGAGTCCTCTAAATTTTTTTACACCTATCATATCTCTTCAAAACAGCAAAATATTTTCCATTGGTTAAGAAACCAATGTTTAGAGAGACAGCATAGTGTAATGGTTAAGTTCTTGGATTCTGGAGCCAGACTATCCGGGTTTAAATCCCCACTCTACAAATTACTAGTTGTGGGACTATGGGAAGTTTACTTAACTTTCCTGTGCTTCAATTCTCATCTGTAAAACAGTCACAATAATAGTACTATGAAGTAAGTATTCATGAGAATTAAATGAGTGAAAAAAATATATACAGTGCCAAGAACATAGGAAGCATTATGTTAATTTGACTATTAATATTATTATTCTCCAAGGTAACGTAATCATTAAGTAGTTGACTCAGAAGTGCTACCAATCTGTCCGATTTCACAACAAACCATACATTCTCTCTGATGTACAACTGTCTCCAGCCAACAGGTAAAGAATTGAGACCCAGGTGGATAATGGCTCTTGCCTAAGACTCCAGCTAATAAGAGGCAGAGCTGGGAGAACATCCCAGACTTTCCAGGGCTCTTTATGCTCCAGCGCCAATGCTGTCAGTTTCCCCGGGATTCCCTTTCTCAGCTCTCACAGTGATTTCCCGCAAAGCTAGGACTGGAATCGATGGGAGCAGGAGATACAGGGCAGTGTCTGGATGAGCCCTCCGTCAGCCATGGAACCAGTGGGCCAACAAGGGCTTTCTGAGCCTCCTACTTCTGACTTGGCTTATAGCAGGGCAGTGAGCCAAGAATCCAGTCAACGCTTTCTGAGCACCCTGATCCACGGTGCCTGCCAATAAGCTCTGGGGCCGCCAGTAGCCCAAATGCTATTGATGCACGCTTGACCTACGATCCTCCACTGAGCCAGCTAGCACTTTTCACAAAAAATTTCATCACAGTTTTATTTGTTTAAAAATTGAACAAAAAAGGATAATTATCTTACTAATAAACATGTCTTCTTGCTTTCCATTTGCTGGGCATAGTGTAAAGAATTCTATGCAAACCCTCACACAGTCATACATAGCAGACCCTGTTATTAACCCATTTGTACAGGTAAGGCTGACTTAGCCAAAGTCATAGCTTATTGGAGATCTAAGTCATTATTCTCATCTCTTCTGCCCAGGAGGTAATGAATAAAAATATTAACACTGATTATCCCTGGGAAGTGGTATTACTGGTGATTTTTTTTTTTTAAATTGAGGAATGATATACATACACAAAGTGCACAAAGTTCACTAATCTTATGTTTACAGCTTGACGATTTTTATTAAAAACATATGCAAACACCTATGTAGCTACCACCAAGACCAGGATATAGAACATGTCCTGCACTTCAGAAGACTCCCCTGTGACCCTTCCCAGTGGCTACCCATCTCGACCTGGAGGGAATACAGCACTTTCTATGTGTTTCTGGTTCTTTGCCTGTGCCACTATACTCTGGGCACAGTAACCTTGCCTCTCTTTTCCATCTATCTGAAGTCCATCCACTTTTCATGGCCTCCCTCACCTCCCCTCTCCCTGAAGCATCCTCTGGTTTGTGCTGCTGGTCAGCTCTGTGAGTACCTCAAAATAATAATAGTAATAATAATACCATGATTCATTCCACCTTCTCTCCCAAAGGACTGTCTAACTCAAACTCAAGCTCACACCTGCTGATGCATTCATGCCTGGCTTTGAATACCTTGGCTCCTCCCTACAGAGCACGAACAAAGTTTCTTCGACAGGGCTCCCTTCTTGTCACCTCACATTGTGGGCAGCAGACTCGGGATCCTGCTCTTTACACAAGTAACCAGCTATGTGTCCTTCGGTAAGTCACTAAAACTGAAATTCCAAGTCTCAGTTTCTTTATCTATAAAACAAGGGCATCAGACTGAACAATGACATAAGGAGGAGCTAATAGGCTGGGCTAAGTCCTTCACGTACATCTCCCTGTCTCATCTTTACAACAGTCTTGTGACGCAGGTGTTATTATGGTCGTTTCTCAATTGGGGAAACAAAAAGAAGGGGACTGATTTGCCTAAGGGGCTGATAAGTGGCAAAACAAGGACCCTAACCAAGGTCTGGCTCAGTCCACAAGTCCTGTGCTCTGAGCCACCATACTCTACACTTGGCCTTGGTCACTCTGACCTCTTCCAGCTCTTGTGAACTAGTACATAAAACATGGCTCTAGTTATTTTTGGAGAACCAAAGAAAAGCACAGCAAATGACTAGCAAGGCAAGAAGAGTGACCATGGGATCTAATGAGCAAGATGGACCAGAGTGACATCCTCCCTAAGGACAAATGGTTCTAAGCCTCTCAGAATTGATGCTGGAGGGCAAGAGAGAGAACTCATTTGCTTGTGTGGGGGGAGGGAGAGAAGGCGCTGTCATATTTGAATCTTATTCCCACATGATGCAGGACACCCAGCCATGATTTTTATTCAGTAAGCAATAAAGCTGCCAACGTGTGCAAAGTTTTTATGGGGTCTAAACCTCAAGGAGAGTGAACCCCTGCCCCTCACAGACTCACATTCTGGTGGGGAGAGAGACAAATACAAGCGGCACTCTAATATGAGACATGCACCATATAAATAAACATAAATAAAGATGAGAGACAGAGAAAGGCATGCACCATGCCTTGTGGGAGAATGAAGTCTACCCAGGAGTCGGAAAGGCGGGTAAGATTTGGGCAGGCAGTGATTATGCAGAAAGGGCAAGCCCAGTGGACGCAAACTGAATGAGAGAGTGGAGGGCACAGCAGTTGGAAGGAATGCGCTGTGAACGCCAAGCTCACGGCATTGTTTGTATCTGGGGATCTTGGGGCCGGTCTTGTTCTGAGACAGAGGGAGCTAAGGGGAAGCTTGGGGCTGATACTGAAGCCTTCTTAACTTGACCAGGCTCTGACACAAGGGAATACCTGGCTGCACATGCCCAGAGTCAGTGATGACTTGTTTTCTCCTCCTGCGATAGCATTTCCTTGGTTATTTGTGAAAAATCCTTTACCGCCGTTTACCATTACAGACCATTCTCAGGTTTCTTTTTCATTTCCTTCTGATGATTATTATCTCAAAACCATCTTTGTAGTTATGTGCTCCTTTCTATGCCTGGAGCAAAAAAAATGCTGATGTTTCAATTTATATGCTTGTTTATTATTATCATTATTACCACCATTTTTTGACTGAGTGGGCAGGGAACTGGGAAATTACATTTTAAGACCACTCTAAAACCTTCCTAACATTTCAAACCAACTCTGTGCCATTTCAAAACAAATTTTTTCCATCAGTCTAAAAGCAATTCATTTCTCTGTGTCATTTCAACCTTCCTCCCACACCGTGTGGCTATAAAGCGCAACCTTTGGCTTCTGTTACTCAAAATATATACATGTGGTTGCTTCTCCCTGCTTCGTTTTGCAAGTCCACTAAAGCTGACTCAAACTGCATTTGAAAACCATAGCAGACTTTTTTTCTGGTTCCAATCCAATCAGGTAATATCAAAGAACAAAATTATGATCACGAATCAAATTTATCTTAGGTGCCCAAGAGTTATGGGGGGAAAAAGCCAAACAAAGTCAGAACCAAAGAAATTTCTGAATGAGTCATTCTTCTGGATTGCAGATTTAGGGTTAAAAATAAAATATAGGTGGCTTTGGTCCTACCTGTTGTCACCTCTCTGAATATGTATAAATGTTCCACTACAGGTTGGATAACACCCTTGGCCACTTGGGTTCATCTTTCTTTTTTTTTTTTTTTAAATCATACTATCTTAAAACAGGGGTTTATCAACCTTCTTGTCCATCAGAATTTTTTAGAGAGTGTTGAAAAAATACAGATTCATGCTGTCACCCCATTCAGATTCAGTAGACCTAGAAGGGGGGCCCAGGAGTCTATGTTTCTAAAAAGTTCTCCAGTTTGTTCTGATGTGTGACCACGACTGGAAACCACCGCTCTGACCCTCACCCTACATCTAACAAGAGAACTTGTTGCCTCCAGTTTGAGGCACAGCTTGTATCTGAAACTGTGTATCACCACCTACCAAAGACCATGGATTCTCTGCTTTCTGTGTCCATTTTTCTTTAGTTTTAACAACTTCATTAATACTCCCAGGATATTTGATCTCTGTCATCACAGTTTTGGTAAAATTTCTGAAATCACACCTGCTAATAAAGCATCTTTTTATATCAATTTGCTTTTTTGAGCATAAACTTGACATCGATGTGACATGTAGAAATTAATAGCTTTTGGATTTAGCTATAATCTTTGCCCTTATTCTTCAGAGGAAGGGAAGCAGTGGGAGTTTTCTATACAAATAGATTGATAGTAAGTCTTTTTCTCAGAACTATGGGTGTTTTGAGAAGGCCATATATTCAAACATCCTACAAAAAGTGCTTCATTTTTGGTTCATGAATAAAATCTGTAACTCTCCCCATAATACCCCAAACATATAGCTTTACACCATTAGCCAAAGACTGGCCCCTGAGTCCCACAGCCAAACCTTTGCTGCTCAATCTTGCTTGTCTTCTAGGTAAGAGATCCTCTCTTCTATCCCAGATTGCCTCCACTGGAAACCATGAGCTCCTGGAACATATATTCAGCTTAACATTCAAGCATGGCAAGAAGAAACTCCATCTGACATCTGTTCTCCAGCCAAGAGGCTAGCGGGTGGCTCTGGCAGGGGAAGCAAGTCTGAGGTGCCCAGCTTTGCAAAGACTTACACTTGCTCGTCCTCTGCAATGAGGGTGGTTCAGCTTGTCTGATGGCAACCCTGCTGTCACTCACGAAACTACAAGGAATCATTCTTTCTTGGGTGCCATTCTCATTTCCCGTCACGAGTTCCACCCTGGTTGCCGGTGCTCCAGAAAGTGCACTCCTAGGATGGAGCAGGGCGGGGGTGGGGGGATTGCAGGGAGAGGCTTATGTGTGATTAGATGGTAAAGTAGCAAATGTGATTTTAAATGATCTCATGGGAAATGCTGAAACCTGAGGAAGCTGCACTTAGATAACGATGCCTCCAACATCCACAATAGACTCCCAGCCTGGACAAGGCAGCCTTGACAGTGGGATGGGCTGTTTCCTACCACTGACCCCAGAAAGCAGAGCTGCATCCATTCGTATGGTGCCTTCCTTGTCTCTAGGTCCCCGTTTCAGAATAAACACTCATGGTTTTTGAAATATTTTTGTGCCCTTTCCTCAACTGAAACCTAAAAATTTTATTTTTTGCGTCTTGAAAATTTCATTTAAAACATATTTGGAGCAATTTTCATATTCTTCATGCATACTCAGTAGTAGACTAGGTCTTATAAAACAATAGTTTGAAATAAAATTATAAGAAAAAAATAAAGAATAGTTGATGCAGGAGATCCCAGCCCAAGCCAACTGCTCTGGGCTGCTGGATTCACTTTGGGCTGGAATGAGAGTTGTCCCTCAATGCCAGTTGACGGTGCAAGAAATTGGCTAGATGCTTTATTGCATTAAAACTCTGTTTGTTCAAATCCAACCAAATCAAACAAAAAGTACCTTCTTTGGGTCAGGGTTCCAACCTTATGAAGCCTTGGCCTCTGTAGGGACTGCAACTTGTAAGGGAAAGGCCAAGCAGAGCCAATACGCCTGCCCAGCAGAAAGGGTGGAGGTTAGAGGGTGTGGGCACCAGAACAGCTCCATGGAGGGGCAGGGGAAGAGGAGAAGGACGGCACCTCCCCCACCCCTGCAACCTCTTTCAGGTGCTTCTGCTGGCTGTCTATCCCGGCAATGGCATCTGAACTCCCTGGAAAGATGATGATTCTGAAATACTTATGTGTGGAATGACATGATATCTGGGATTTGCTGCAAAATAATCTAAGAGGGAGTGGGGTGAAAATGAAGCAAGATCAGCTCTGAGGAGATAAGTGAGGAATTGGACTAGGTAAGGATTTATTGTGTTATTCTTTCTACTTTGGTATATACACAAAACTTCCTGTCACAAAAATTTTTAAACGTGATACTCGTGCAAAGGCATTAACACTAGGCTGTTACATGAAAAGCGCATTATGACACTCTATTGAGCCTAACTTTATGAAAAAAAATTCTAGCTGTATGCAGAGAATATTTTCTAGGAGGAAAGACACTCAAAGTTTGAGTGTTTGCATGTATGTGATAAAATTATAAGTAATTCTAATTTTCTTTTTTATCGTTTTTGTTTTACCTCTATCTATATTAAATTTTTTTCTACAACGAATTCAGTAATTTAAGACAATATTTATTTATTTATTTAGAGACAGAGTCTCCCTCTATTGTCCGGGCTAGAGTGCCACGGCGTCAGCCCAGCTCACAGCAACCTCAAACTCCTGGGCTCAAGCAATCCTCCTGCTTCAGCCTCCCAAGTAGCTGGGACTATGGCGTGCGCCACTACGCTAGACTAATTTTTTCTATTTTTAATAGAGACGCGGTCTCACACTTGCTCAGGCTGGTCTCTAACTGCTGACCTTAAGTGATCCTCCTGCCTCAGCCTCCCAGAGTGCTGAGATTACTGGTGTGAACCACTGCGTCCAGCCTTAAGACAATATTTGAAGAGCAAGGTTAGGGCTCCTTCTCTCAGGATCTCTGCTCTCTTGGTCTGGTGGGTAGGAGGGAGAGATTACCGGGGGTGTTATGTGGGAGTAGAGAATCCCTTCACCCGGAGAGTGTTCACTGAGCACCCCTCGTCATACATTAAGCCCTGTCATCATCCCTTGAATGAATCTGCACAAGGGCTGCTCTCCGCTTTTAGAAACCACCTTTTCCACCTGCTCTCTCTTCCCCTAGTTTAGAACCAGGGCTTCAGAGTTCTCAGAGTTGACATTGTTAGGGGAAATAGCCCTGGAGTTGATGTCAGGGAGGGTCAGTGCTGCCACCGGCAAGTTTTTTGTCTTAATTTCTCTGGGCCTCATTTTCTCGGTGAAATGCACAAGCTGGGCAAGGGGTCCTCTTAGCTGCCTTCTGGCTCTACAGTTCTGTTCAAACTTAGAAATGTCATAAAAATCCTTAGCCATCTCTTTCCTTGCAGAAGTTCTCACCACCCTATTGGTATGGTGTGGTCTTTCCACTCCTGTAGCTAATTATCACATTTGGGGTTCATGTCAATATACTTGAAGATTGATGTTTTGGGAGAAGCTGCCAATTTTTTAATGTGGCTGTTTTTATGGTGGTTCCATTTAGTTGGAAACAGTTTTGTTCTTTGGCATGCACAGGCTGTGCCAAATGCCTCTACCATCTGAGGTGGAGTGGAAGCCAAGGGCCCAGAGAGTGAAAGCTGTTGGGAAGGTCACCAACTGGAACTCCATTTCAACCCCCACGACACCCCTCCTCATTCTTGGACCACTTAGGAATGCTGTTTAGAGTCAGGGGTGCCACTGATAGAGTGAAAATAGTCAGTCCATGGGACTTTATACGTCTCAGAGGAGGAAAACTTCCCAGCTCTGCACCAGGTTCTCCTTCAAAAATATGCTGCTGGAATATTATTCAGCCATAAAAATAAATAGAGTATTGACACTACAACATGGAAAAACCTTAAAAATATTACATTAAGCAAAAGAAGCCAAACACAAAAGGCCACATATTGTATGATTCCATTTATATGAAATGTCCAGAATAGGCAAATCCATGGAGACAGAAAATAGGTTAGTGGTTGCCAGGGGAAGGGAGGAAAAGAAGTGATTGCTAATGGATATAGGGGTTTTTTTTAGGGTGATAAAAATTGGATAGGGGTGATGGTTGCACAACTTTGTGAATATATTAAAGACCACTTAACTGTATACCTTAAAAAGGTGGCTTTTATGGTATATGAATTACATTTTAATTATGAATAAACAACAAAAAAGTTATCTGTGTTAAAATTGTATAGAACTCTATATCAAAGTAAGAAAGAAAAGAAAAGAAGAGGAGGAGAAGGGAGAATGAGGAGGAGGAAGAGGAGGAAGAGGCGGAGGAGGGGAGGAAGTAAAGAATATGTAAAATCTGGTGCATCCCAAACAAGGCTTATACCTGAGTTAATAGTACTGTACACGTATCAGTTTCCTGGTTTTGTCAATGTACTATGATTATGGAAGATAGTGCCGTTGGGGAAAGCTGGGTTAAGAGTACATGGAAACTACTATTTTTCCACCTTTTGAGAGTCTTAAAATATTTTAAAATAAAATATTATATATTTTAAAAAGTGTTAGGGCAAACCTGATAGCAGATGGAAGTGTGGTGGCATAGAGTGAGAAGAGGGGGGGACCCTGGATTCATTGAACACCATCACAAGTGGCAATTGCTTTTAGTGATGAAGACTGTTATTTAGGGTTCTGTCCCTAGGTTCCAAGGTTCCCTGGTTTGTGAAATGTCATAGATAACCCTAATCAGACCTCTTTCCCCAGTGACCTATTGTTGGTTGAGATGCCAAATCTTAAAGAATGAATGTCTTTAGGCAACTCAGAAAAGATCAGCTTGAGGGAAAAAAAGAGAAAAGGAGGTAGGCATTTAACATTCTGATGATATCCGGCCTGGGGGGTATTCGGCCCACTCTAGTGAATCTGTTGGAGGCAGAAGGAGACCCATTTCCAAAGGGTGCAGCTTCCAGTTGTTAAGATGGGGGATCTGTAGCGGAGTGATGATATTGGCCGTATATGTGATGGTGAAGATTATTTCAAGGGTTTTTCAATGTGTCACCAGCTGCTCACGCCTCTCATCAAACTCCAGTTAAAGGGAGAAATGGGCTGAATCTGGAATTCCTGTCCACAGAGAGCAAGTGAAAGAGGGAGAGAAATGGGCACATCCAAGGAAGGAAGAAGCTTTGATGGTGGACCCAGCTCTGAGACTCCCAGAATTCTGAGGGATTTCCATTTTTCTTCCTGCGGACTCATATATCTCTCAGTTGATCACCACCATTGGTGTTGAACACAATTGGTCGCACTCTCCTTGCAGAAACCTTCCCTTCCCTTGGCTTTTATTACCAGAGGATCCTCCTTGGCCCTTTTTGCTGTCTCCCCGTCCTTGACTACTGAATCATGGAACTGCTTACGGTTCTGTCCTAGCCCTCTTTCTGGTGGTTTCATTCATTCCCACAGCTTTAGTTACCTCCCACTTGAGAAGGCACCTAAACATTTATCTCCAGTACAAACCTCTCCCCTGCATTGGACTCACACAGCCACTTACATGGCAGAGTCTGAGATGTCCATTTATGGCTACATCACATGCATTTCAGACTAAGCACGTCTAAAACTAAGCTGGTCATTTCTGTTCCCATGCCCCACCCCAAAATGGTCCTCCTCTAGAGGTCCCCAGCCAATAGTGTCACCATCTACCTGGACACTCAAGCCAGGAATCTAGAGATTATCCCAGAGTCCCCTCCCCTTCACCCCCACATCAATTCTCCACCAAGACCTTTAACCTGAACTGCTAGAAACACCCTGTTTCCTTTGGCTTCTCTCCATTTCCATGATCTAATTCTTTTGAACACAGATTATATTTCTAACCTGGGTAGTAACCATCACAATATGGTCACCATCTTCTCTCCCAGACGACTTCAGTGACCTCCTCACAGGTCACCCCACTGCCAGTCCACCACGCTCCAGTGTGCTCCCCACACAGCTGGAATGTTCTTTATGAAAACAGACATCGGTCAGAAGACATCTCTGCTGAGAACCCCTGAGTGTCCGCCCATTGCTGTTACAATGAAGTCCCAAATCCCAGAAGTAGTATGTGAGCTTTCCATGACCTCTTAGCTTTACTTTGAAGATGCCTCTCCCCACCCCTACTTCCATGCCCCAGTGATACTGGGCTGCTCTCGGGTGCCTGAACATACCACGATCTTCCAAACAGGAGCTTTTGCAGATGTTTGTTTTTTCTCATGTTCTCATATTTCATTTGTTCCGTCTCATTCACTTACTAATTTCTAGTCCACCTTTATTCCTCATACTGAGCATCGCTGCCTTGAGAACACATTCCCTGACCCTCCAAACCAAGGTGAATACTCATGTTACACTCTGATATGAATTCATTTATTCACTCATTCAATACATATTTGTTGAGTACTACCTATCTATATGCCAGGAGCTCACAGTCTAGTGAGGAGACAAATACTGAGCAAATATTTAATAATTCTGAAAGTGATCACATTAGTGTCTTGTGATGACATTTCCCAGAATAACGCAAATTCAGACAGACAGCAATCGGCAATTGGCTCTCATCCGTGGCAGCTGGCTCACCCTGGTCACTTCACCAGGCTCATGACAATGCAACACACATTCTCCAAGACCGAACTTTTTGGGCCACACTTAGGGTGTTGTGGCAGAATTGCAATTTTACTACCAATTGCAATAGGGGTTTTGGAGAAAAAATAAAGGGAATGAAGTGTTTACATAATATCATTGAGGATAGAAAGCACTTCTTTGAGCCACTTGTTGAATGCCTATCTTCTCTACTGTTTAGTTCAGTAGTGCTTAATAAAAGTCTTCTATGTATCTATGCTGAGTGCTGAGAATACCAAAATGAAAAGATGAAGTTCTGTACACATGCAACTTACATTCTAGAGGGGGAGAGAGAAAATAAGCAGCTAAATGAATTAACAAATACATTTTAAAGAATAAGAATTATTTTTCAGAAAGCAACATATGTTGCAAAGATTTTTTTCTGTTTCAGCAAACCAAAGAATTTTACGATACAAACTAGTGTTCTCCCCCTTTGACTCAGCCTCTTCTTCCCATGCTACATCCCAGGAGCCTTTCTGCATCTACTAAAGACACCATTAAAGTCTTCTTCCGCAATAAGTTACAATCTTCCTTCTCTGTTTCATAGGTACATGTCTCGTGTTCGTCTCTCTAAAAAGTTTTATTTGTGCTCCTTAAGAAAAGGGTTGCTGTGTCTACTGTTGCATGCTTCACAGTGCTAGGCACATAGTAGGTCAACAGAGAACACTTCTGTAAGGCTAGAAGTTCCTCCAGAGAAAGGCTCATGACTTATTTCAGAGCTCTCCATCCCCTAGCAGCAGGCCTGGCTAGGTAGAGAGGTGCTGAGCTAAGACTTATCAAAAGAAGAAAAGAATTACTCCTTTTAATAATCCATCAGCGTAATCCTAGCACTCTGGGAGGCCGAGGCGGGCGGATTGTTTGAGCTCAGGAGTTCGAGACCAGCCTGAGCAACAGTGAGACCCCGTCTCTACTAAAAATAGAAAGAAATTAATCAGACAACTAAAAATATATAGAAAAAATTAGCCGGACATGGTGGCACATGCCTGTAGTCCCAGCTACTCGGGAGGCTGAGGCAGGAGGATCGCTTGAGCCCAGGAGTTTGAGGTTGCTGTGAGCTAGGCTGACACCACAGCACTCTAGCCCTGGCAAAAGAGTGAGATTCTGTCTCAACAACAACAACAAAAAATAATAATACATCAGCATTCGGCATTCATGCATTGATCTAATTCTTCTGAATACAGATTATATTTTTAACCTGGATAGTAACAATCTTTTATACATACAAGGGCTTTATAGCTTATACTTTATATTTGAATAATGATACCTGATGACTATCTATCTGGTTGATGAAATGGCCCTTATTTTATATGTGGGGAAACGGGGCTTAGAGAGGCTGAGAGGCTTCACCAGTGACACCCAGCTGTGAAGTATTAGAATGAGGATGAGAGCTCAAGGTCCCCCTTGGCCAAGGCTCCTGACACCAAAATTTCCCAGAAGTGACTTTTGTCTTCTTTGGTTACTGCCTTTTGGGTAAGTCAACTCCTTTCAGGGGAGTTGGGGCGTTCAGTCAACTCCCCGACCTGGGGAATGTGGCTATGGTCAGATGAGGTGGAAGGGAGGGAATCATGGCCAGTTTCTTGGTTCCTCTGCTTTCCCTGCTCCTCCAAGCCCTTTGACCTGTCTCTGTGCTCATGATGTGCCCTGGACACAGGCTGAGAGGCCGAGGAGGGGCCTAGAAATGAGGACGCGCTGGTGGAGTCTGGCCTCCCTGTCAGAACGCCAGACACTAGGAAAAGATGAACAGCTTGGTTTCCACGGCAACCTGCCCACCCAGTCCCTACAGCTGCAGCCCCTGTGGGCCCCTGAGGCGGGGGCTGCAGGTGCCCTGCTGGGCTCCAGGGCCACACAGGAGGAGGGAGTTCAGGCCCAAGGCAGGCTGCTCACTCCGAGTTGGAGCTTTCCTCGACACGGTTCCCATGGGGACGGCTGTGGCATGTGCTGCCTGTGGTCAGATCCCCAAATCAAAACTGCCCTGCAATTCAGGCAGCTCCTCTTGGACTCAGAGCCTTTGGAAGAAAGACTGAGTTTTGAGTGCCCTAGCCCCTCAAGTCTCCCCCACCCCAACCAAAGGTGGATTTAAGAGCTTGGGTCTATGGGGCTTTCTGTATCATGTGTCAGGCATTCCTCTGTGCCAGGGCCTAGAGACACCAAGATGACTGAGGCACAGTCACCGCCCTTAAGGAGGATGAGGAA
>RJWJ010028006.1:0-21735 GCA_004363605.1 Indri indri
GCATGCGTGTGCGTGTGTGTGCGCGCGCGCCTCGTGGCACCCGTCTGAGCTCCGTGGGGTGAGGCTGCGGTGACAAACATCCCCCGCTCCAGTGGCTTGATCTCCGGCCGTGCTTGACTTCCTGCCCTTGCTATGTCTGTGGTGGTTGCCGGCGTGCTGTGGCTCTGCCCCCCGTGTGTCCTTCCTTCCGGGACCCGGACTGAAGGGGTAACCCCTGTCGGGGACACGCAACGGGAGAAGGGCCACGGAGCTGGTGGACCCACAGACCGGCTGTTCGGACCGCTGCTCAGCCGAGCCTGACAGTGGGCGGGGAAGGGTGTTCCTCCCCGGGAAGGCCCCGCCTGTCCTTCTAGCCTCTCACCGGGAGGGGCGGGCCAGCGGGAATGGGGGCAGCCTGTCCCCAGTGATGGGCCACTTGGGCTAAGCCGCCCCCTTTCCTGGATTCCTGGGTCGGTCCCTGCACTCTTCTGGGGGTCCCACCACGCTGCCATTGTCTTTTCTGTTCCTGTTGTTATTGCTCTAATTTAAAAAGTAACACAGTCTCACTGCAACCTCTTTCAAATGAAGTGAAAGTGACCCTTTGTCATCCCCGCTAAGAACTTTCCATCCCAGAAGCGATCACTGGGACCTGTTGAGGGTGGACCATTTCAATATTTCCACGTGCACGGAACCACGCTCAGTACGTGTGTGTATATAAGATCTTAAGGAAATGGGATCTTCCTACCCACATACACGCTGCTCTGTGACCACGTCTTGTGCTGGGCAGCGCGTCGCAGACATCTCCACGTGCTGCCGCCTTATTCTTCCCACAAGTGCACAGTGTCCCACGGGGTGGTATCCCGCACTGACTTGTTGCCCTACTCCTGGAGATTTGTTTCCAGTTTTTTTCCTCTGATAACAATGCCGCAAAGAACATTCTATATGCACATGTACGGGTAGTTTGGTAAGCTGGATTCCCGGAAGCGGAATTGCTGGGTGAGTACATGTTACATTTTGCTGGAAACTGCCAGATCGTTCTCCCAAAACAGTCGATGTTCTCCCCAGGGTGGCTTTCGTGCTTTTTTCTGTGCTACTCAGCCCACACGTTTTTTAAACTTGCCATTTTGAAATAATTTTAAGCTCACATAGAAGCTGCAAACATAGGACAACCAGTGGTGGTACTTTTTGTACACATAAAATGGGATAATCCGTGTACCCTTCACCCAGTGTCCCCCAAAGGCAACTTCTTACATCAGCACAGCACAAAGGTCTAAGCCAGGAACTTGGTTTTGGTGCAATACTATTAACTAAACCTTATTGGGATTTTGCTGGTTTTTATATGCACTCTTTTTTTCTTTTGGTGAATAGTTCTGTGATACTTTATCCCATGCATAAATTTGCCACAAAGCTTTTAAACTTAACACATATTAGGTTTGTTTATAGGGAATACACTTTTTTCTCTGTGCAATTGATTTTGTGGCTGTTGCATACCACATCTGAGCTGTTGTGATGGTGGAAATGCTTAACGCTAGATCCAGGGCAAGACAGGCTGTCTGATTTTTCCATGTGGGGTGACCAGCTGCTAGCAATTCCCTTTCTCTAACTTTACTTCGAGCACCCTCGGGATGGGGGCTGTAACACCCAGGACAATCTCCCGACCTTGACAAGAATCAGGTTTCTGCTGCTGGTTAAAATGAAAACCCCAAAGTGAGCTTTCAGTTTGCAGCGTGGTTGATTGTTTACACCTGAAAACCTCCCTTGGGCGTGTAGTGAAAACTTTATAGGAAATGAGTCTTTGAGGAGTAAAACACACCATCTCTTTTTATTTAAAAAAGGAAGAAAATTAACGTGAGTGCCTGTGCTTCCTATGTATTTATACTGAGTCCATCCACTTAGAATCAAGCCATTATGAGTACGTTTGTTCTTGATGAAAGGAACCCAGCATTAGACTGGAAATAGGATGTGTTGAAATCAATTTAGTGTCAACCACATCAAGCCTTTCTAAAATTGTAGGTTTTACAAAACTTTAAAACATGGCTTGTTTATTTGGTAGAATTTAACTGTGATTCATATCCTTCTGCGACAGACAGAAAGACAGAGAGTCAGAGCAAATTGCAGACGGCAGAGTTCCCGGCAAGGAAATGTGATTTTTGAGGCACCTCTCCTCTGTCGCCTCCTGCTTCTCTCGCTCCTGGCTGCAGGTCTGGTGCATTAGAAGGGAAATGAGAATTTCTCAAGGCTGCATCTTTAGATGACTCTCTCGCTTTTGCATTCAGGGTTTTCATGAGGGCTTGCATTTGAATGGAGGGAGTGTCGGTGCAGACGTGAGACCTATCAGGTGAAGGGCATCGCTGAGCCCGGGCACACTGGGCTGTGGGGCGAGGTGCCAAGCACCCTGTAAATTACCCCATTTCCTCCAGCCATGAATCCACCCTGAAACAGAGTACAAGGCAACCTTGAGTTTCTTGGTATTGGCTGGCATTCAAATGAGAAAAGGAGAGAATGAGAAATGCGTGGGGGCACCCAGAGGGCGCTGCAGAGGTTGTTGCAAAGCTGGGGGGTGCTGGGCAGCTCGTGGCTCCCTCTCTTCTGAAGGCTGCCTCAGTTCCCACGGTGGGCACCAGGGTTCCGCGCTCAGCTGAGACCCTTGCTCTCAGGACACAGCAGGATCTAGGAGCTGGGAGGACTGGAGAAGCCCCCAACCTACCCGTCTCATGATGGCAGCCTGTGACTTGGGACAGCCCTTCACCGTGTCTCTGTGAGCTGCCCCAGGGGGGGAAGCAGACCTGGGGTTGGGGGCATCAGCTCTCAGAGCTGGGGGAGAGTAGGTGGAAATGCTGGGGCCACCACGGGAAGCTTTTGTTTTTCTCCAAGGCCAGGGTGTTGGCCAGAAAATGAACTTGGCCAGTACCGAAGCCAGAGCCATCCAGAACCTCCACCTGGAACCCTGTCTCAGCAAGGATGCTGTCGCCCACAGTGTGTGGTCTTTCATCTTCTGGAGAAGTGGGGTGCTAGTTCATCCTTTTCCATTGTGGGCATTAGGAAGGAGAGATGGAAGGAAGTGCAGGAGGAAGTGGGTTTCCTCACAGTTACCCTGGAGAAAACCAAGCCAACTGCAGCACGAACCCTTCACCCACCCACTTATCCACGCACCCACTAGAATATAAGCGCCACATGGGGAGATGTCTGTCTATTCTGGTCACTGCTATATTACTGGCACCTGGGACAGTGCCTGGGCCATAGTAAGTTCTCACTAAATCTTTGTGAATGAAGGGGAGTGAGTCACTCACTGAGCTCCCGCTCCACGTCAGGCACTTGGGGACAGTCATGCAAACTTGCTGTTGAGGAAAGACGGCCCAGCAATGGTCATCACTGCAGGTGAGCTGCCAGGCAGGTGTGGGATTTCCATGTTTTGAGATTTCCAAAAGGTAAGAGGGTTAATATGTTCTCTATTGGGAGCTTCTAATAGTTCCCTTTAAATTGGATCAGGTCTTGTAAGAACAGAGGAGCGAGGTCACCCAGTAGGAGGTGGGAAGCTAGACTGTGAACCCGTGTCTCCTGCCTCCAGATGCAATGTTTCATCTACGAGCTGGGCCCCAAAGAAAGTGTCTAGTAGATGAAATGACAGAAGCCCCTGCTTTCTGGGAAAAGCCCTAAATAGGTTGGAAGGTGGCCAGAGGAAGCTGTAGACCACTGAGAGCTGTGCCCATGGCTCTGTGAGGGTGGATGAAGATGAGTCCAGGGTCAGAGCTGGTCACTTGTCTGAGGGTCAAATCCATGCTGAGGAGTGGGAGATGCCTTCAAACCTGGGTCATTGAAACAGGTGTCCTGACAGGCTGTGAGAGGGGGCGGTGAGGCATGGGGCAAGGGTGGCATGGGGCTCAGTGAGTGTCAGCAGCATGGTGGGTGTCTTACCAGCCGGCCCTGCCTGCTCCTCCCTGCTCACAGCCCAGGCAGAAGAGAACTGTCCCTGATGGGTCAGGCTGGGCAGTGCATTGTCAGGAACCCAAGCAGAGAGAAATGACCCTTGCTTCAAGGTCAGTTCATAGAAGGATTAGATTTTATTCCAAAACAATAATTGAAGAAACAATATGGATTTAGCTCCAGTTCCAAGAGGCAGGCCAATTTTGGAGTGGGTTGAAATTTTACTCTTTAGTGTAGCCTGCACTTAAACCAGAATGTTGATTCGAATTCAGTTGGGTTTTCAGTTCAACAATTGAATGGAGTCATAGAGCTGGGTGGAACCCTCTGACCCTCTGGGTCAGTGGCTCTCAAATGCTGTGCTTTTGCAGAGTTGGGGCCTGGGGGCCATGGGCAGGGCCGTTACCCCACTCTCCAGCCCATCTCTACCTCATCCTAACAGTCCACCTTTGTGTGTTTTCTACACTGTTTTCCATGTAAGATTTTGTCTAAAGATGGCGTCTAAAACTCATGCACACATGGCTGATCTGGGCTGTGATCACAGATGAGAAAAGTAAGATTATGAGAGGTTAAGTGAGGGGCATGGCCATGCTAGTGGCTAGTATGGAGACCAACTTGCCCCAGTTTGCCCAGGTTTTTCCTGGTTTTAAAGCTAAAAGGGCCTGGTTAGTAGCCTAATGGTGTCATCCCCGCTGATGAACGCCCATGGTGGCTCCACCACAGCATCAGAGCCAAACCCTTCAGCCCAGCTTCGAAGACGCTGCCTGATCTGGTCCCAGCCTCTGCTATGCCTCCCTCCCAAATCACCAAACTTTCTGCACATGGAAGCTACTCAGAAGTTTCCACTGCTTGTCTTTGCCCAAACTGTGCCCTCTGCTGGGAGTGTCCTCCTGTGTGGCTCTGGCTAAAGCCTGCTGTCCCTCTGGTCCTCTGGGAAGCCTTCCCTGATGCCAGTCCTTGTAGGGGGTTGATGGAGTTTCCCTCCTTAGTGTTTCAGCCATGTGAGGTGTGTGTCCCTGTAACACTTTTAATTTCAAGTGATTCATGCATGTCTGTCGTCCCCGCTAGGCTCCCGGAGTGAGTGGGAGCACCTAATTCATAGCAGGCAGTTGACAAGCAATCTCAGGAACCCAGTGCCTGACTCCTGACCCGCGGGTCCTTCTGCCCAACTTAGACCGTAGCCCTCTGGGGCCAAGGGCGGTGGCCTTGCCGAGGCAGTCCTCAGCAAGGCCCTGTCAGCCCTGTGCACCAGCCAGCGGAGTAAGCGGGATTTACACAGACGTGTCCTATTGCGTGTCAGTTAGTGTCCCCTCTGCTTAGTAGATGACGAGGGACTTGAGACCGCTGAGTTCTGGGGCTCCAAAGAGAAAGCTGTAGCTCCCCCTGGTGGCCACAGGGAGTCAGCGCTGTCAGCCCGCTGCTGGGGACGGGAAATGCGTCCCGCCCTGGTGGGTTTCACTGCTCCGGGGTTTCCTTGGAGGACCTCAGGAAGACTTCCCAAGAGCAGGAATAATTGCTTAGGGACAATAAAAACGTTGCAACGGAGAAGGCCCTAAGTAACTCCACTAATCACCTTTGAAGAGGGTGGAAAAAAGATGTAGCGTGAGTTTGAAAATGAGACTGAAAGTTTTTCGGTGTGAAAAGACCTCAAACACCCAAAGATATCGCTCTTGTCAAATCATACAGGCCAATTGCCCTCAGCACAGGACTGTCCTTGGATTGCTCCGTGTTCTCCATCCAAGCAGAAGGTGGGCTGGGTGGAGGGTCTCAGCTCCAGGAGATGCCTCAGGCCTGGGCACCTGGCCCCCAAATCTCTGCCTGGTGGCTCAGCGAGGGTGCTGCAGAGGCCACAACTGGGCATTTTTCTTTCAGAGTTAAAGGCTTTTGCCCTTTTAAATGAAGCTTCTGGAGAAGGGGCAACATGCTAAGCCCCAGCAGCGCTGCACACCGCTCCAGGGTATGAGTGAGTTTGTTTGCATTCGGGCCACCTCTGTTTGGATGGGGACAGGCGCAGGCCTGGGGTAGGGACGGGTTGGGACCCAGAGACTTGGAGCAGCCAGCCCCATGGGCGGGGCAGGGCAGGAAGGGTGCGGAAGGGGAGAGGGGAGCTGCAAAGACCAGCCTTCTCTACCTTTGCTTTGTCCCTGCAGGGTTTGCCATTGATCTAAAGCTGAATTTTGGAGCCTTAGTTGGATTAGTGTTTCCCAAATTTTAATCATTCAGGTAATATTATTATTATTATTACTGTAACGCCTAACATTGAGTTCTCGTTAAGTACCGGGAACTGTTCAGATGCCTTACAAGTAATATAATTAATTCATGAGTAACAATGCTATGAAGCAGGAACTATTATAATATTTCCATTTGAGAAATAAGAATTTATTATATAATAATTTATAAATACTATGCTATTATTTATTTAATATTTTCCTTTGAATTTCATCCTCTTACTAAGTAATTTTATTTTATTTTATTTATTTTTAGAAACTCAGTCTCACTCTGTCACCCATTATGTTAGTGGTGATCCTAGAAATTACAATATTAATTTAATTTGTTAAATCTACACCACCTTTATCTTCTGCACAATATAAGGACCTCAGAACACTTTAATGTCATTCTCCTTCTCTTGATTTACATGCTGTTGTTGTGGTGTCTTTTAATTCTATTTTGTTTTTCTTTAACTCCATGACATTAGCATTGCTGTTTTATGCAGTCAATGTTTATTTAAAATTTGTGCATTTTATTCCTTCTTACATCTTAGATCTTCAAACTTGGAACCCTTTCCGTCTGCCTGAAATTCATCCTTTAGAGTTTCCTTTATTGTGGTTTTCTGGTGGCAAATTCTAGTTTTTGTTGGTTTGAAAATGTCTATATTTCACGTTGTTCTTGAAATATATATTTACTGGGCACAGAATGCTAAGTTGACAAGTTATTTTTCTCTAAGCACTTCAAACGTGTCCTACCATTCTTCTAACTTCCATTCTTGCTGATAAGAAATGAGCCAGCGGCCAGTGTAGCTACTGTTCTGTTGAAGGTTATCTGTCTTTTCCTTCCGATTGTATGTGAAATCTTCCCTTTGTCTTTGGCATTCAGCATTTTCACTATGAGGTGTCAGGCATAGATTTATTTTTATTTTTATCGCTTTGGATTTATTGGATTTTGAACCTGGGGTTGATAGTTTTCATCAGTTCTAGAAGGTTCTCAGCTCTTATCTCTTCTTATATCACCTCTGCTTTATCCACTGTCTTTTCCTTCCAGAACTTTTCACTCTATACTCTTTATACTCTCTTAACCTTTCATATTTTCCCATTCTTGAATTCTTATTCCTTGATAGATAATTTATTCATATCTATTTTCTACTTACTGATTCTCTTATCCAGGAGATCTTAACCTTAATGATTATATCTTTCAGTTCTGGACATTTTATCTTTTTTTTTTTTTAATCTTGGTCTTTCTTTATAGTTTGCTGTCTCCTGCATCTATTTCCAAGCTTGGATTTTAGTAGCCATGATTGGTTTATTGTCTATGACTGTTAATTCCAGAAAAGGAGGGACCTTTCCCGAATTCCTTTTACCAGCACCGTCTTTACCCCATGAAGAGGAGAAGAAACACAGGCCTCCACGTCAGGTGCCTGGTCCTGCTGCCCTGCTGGTCCTGGCCCTGCTTCCACAGACAACCCTGAAAGGGGTGTCATTTCCTAGGGCAGAATCTCCGCCATGCGGCACGTTCAAGGTGGGGCTGGAATTCTGGCTTCTTTTGCATATATTTGCACCTATGTCTCTATGATGAGAAGGAAGCACACAGTTTCAATCCCGGGCAGAGCAGCTGAAAAGAGGAGGGGTTGCTCCGAAGACTTACTAGGCACCTAGGAGCCTCCGAAGATATGAGAGTGGGCAGGAGCCTTAAGGAACAGGCTTCAGACAACCCACATGATGGAGGAGGAACGTGAATGAGAGAACGACTTTGCCACGCTGGGTAGCTGCAGACCTGGGGCTGGGTTTGGGGTTGCTCCACTCATGTGCTTAGATGATCAATGTACAGGCATGTACATGGCTTCCTATAGATTAAAATCATGTATGTAAAATTTACTAGCATGGTGCCTGAGACCTAAAATTATTCAAAAAGTATTTAGGGCCATCATAATTATTCTTGTTAAATTTATTAGTATATTATACATTCCCAGAAAATCCTGATCTGTTGAGTTAACATTTCCTAGGTGCCAAGTTGTGGGTCTTTTCAAGAGAACAGGGTTACCTTTTCAAGAGAGCAGGAAGAATTTGGGTATTTTTGCCCCACTAACAGATAGGCTTAGAAACGTGCCTGGGACATGGTATTTACTTAGCAACACCTGGGGTGGGAGCGAAGCCCGTTTGCTGAGGCAGAAGATCATGCAGGCAGGGCAGCCACATGCCTAAGGGAGAGGAAAGGTGAACCCAGCGGGTGCTGGTGGGGGCTGGAGGTGGGAGGTAGTGAATAGGAGATGCCAACCTTTTCTTAGCAATTTTGTTACATCTTGGGGAAAATGGGAGCTGAAGAGGGCCCTATGATGACAACCTGAATTGGGTAAAATTTAAGGATAAGGAATTACTAATTAGTAATAAGGTGGAATACTTAAGTGTATGAAATGAATAATATGTAGCTAAAAAATAATGATATAGCATTAGGCATTTGAGACATGTGGACTCCAAGCAATTAACCTCTATTCTTCTTCTGAATTGCAGTTGCACTAATTGGCTCCTTTATTCTGACGGGGCGATATTAACCTTTCTGCTTTTCTCTAAAGGAGCAAGTATGTTGGGGAGATGTACTGCTCCGGTTTGGAGGAAAGGTATTTTTCCTGAATAATTACCTATTTGCAGTTTTTCTCCCAAATTGTTGCTTTAAAAAGGTGCTGTCAGATTTTCTTGATAAAGCTCCATCCATGGAAAAGACGATTTAAACGCAACTGACCTCAATCCAGAGCAGTTGAGAGAAATAGCATGTCTGGGCTATTCAAGGGTCAGATGTCCATGTCTTAGCTTCTCATTCACTCAAGCCACACACACTTGCGAGGACCTGCATGTGCCAGGCCCTGTCCTCGGTGCAGCGGACACAGCGCAAGCAAGACAGTCTGAGCTCTTGTGGAACTTTTATCATAACTTAGTGAGGGAAGAACATCAAAGGCAAATAAACACATAGATATCAAATACAGTCTCAGGGCTGTGAAGGAAAAAGAAAACAGGACAATGAGACAGTGCCTGGGAAGGGAAAATGCCCTTTAAGGCAGGGTGGTCAGGAAGGCTTCTCCGAAGAGGAAACCGGTGAGCTGAGATATGAATGGAGAGAGGGAAAGAGGCTTGTGGCTA
The DNA here is from genome assembly GCA_004363605.1 of Indri indri. Lineage (NCBI taxonomy): Eukaryota > Metazoa > Chordata > Mammalia > Primates > Indriidae > Indri > Indri indri. The sequence goes on from RJWJ010028006.1 coordinate 9,246, forward strand.
GAGGACTGGTATTCCAGGCAGAGAGAACAGCACATGCAAAGGCCCTGTGGCTGGAGTGTGCTTGGAGTGTCAGGCACAGCAAGCTGGCCAGTGTGAGGCCTGAGGGGGCTGAGGGCAGGAAGAGGAGGAAGACATGAGGTTAGAAAGATCATCAGAGGCGATATTGTGCAGAGCTCCATGGGAGGGCCTTGGCTTGGGTACCAGCGTGCAGTGAGGCCGCTGGTGAGTGTGAGCAGGGTGTGGTGGAAAAGGCTCACACTGGCTGCTTTGGGGGAATAGACTGAGGGGAGCAAGGATGACAGTGGCCATGGAGGTGTAGCCATTAAGTGGAAGAAAGACATTAAGAAGGACATCTGGGCATAGATCTGGTGAACCTGACCCATAGTCTGGAGGGAACTTCCAGGGATACAAAGCATGGCCAGAGGTGACACTCTCCTTACCTAGAAATAGACAGACACCAGGCAGTTCAAACGACCACGTGAACAACAGAGCAGTCACGTCAGATTCACTCTGTGACATGTTGATGGTCAATATCATGGATAATGCGCCTTTAAAAACTGACCTAGCAATTCCACACCTGGGTATTTACCCAGAGGCAGTAACTGGACAAGTGCACAGTGACTCACACTCAAGCCAAGGTCCTCCCCCGGCCCACGGAGCTCTGCACAATATGCCCTGATGGCCTTTCTAACCTCATGTTCCCGGTAGGAAAATTAAAAACAGCCCGAGCGTTCATCAACAGGGGATTATTTAATTCAGTCGTGGTACATTCAGGCTTTGGAATAAAATCAAGAGGTTAACATTTTTTAAACATCATGCAATACAGAGGAGAAAAAGTGAAAGGTGCTCAATTTGTGCTCATCCTTCACCTTCCCCATCCTATTTCCTAAGAGAGTTTCTTGAATTCAAGAAACTTTTCTCCTCAGATACAGGCATATGTATTTTTCTATATACATATAGTACATAATATAAATAAAACGTATATTTTGTAAGCTAAAATCAGGTAATTCTATGCAAATTATTTTGTAATATAATTCTAATTCATTATTACATGATACATCTTTGACAGAGAGCTGCACCAATACATTATTAACAACTGCTTAGTATTCCACCGGGTGGATATATATAATTGACTCAACCAATTCACTTTTAATGGATAGTTTCTCTCATTTGCGTGAGTTTATCTGTGGGCATATTTTCATGGGTATAACTTTTGCAATTTAAAACATTAAAAATGATGACGTGGTGTGTATTTATTGTGCAGATGTCCACAATATATTATTGAGAGAAAAAAATAAGGCTACAAAATAGTGTGTGTTGCACGGTCCCGTTGCTGTAAGTTTGCATATCTGTGTGTGTATTTGTACAGAGTCTGGAGTGACGCTCAGCAAATGCCAACAGGAGCTGTGATCCCAGCCTGGTGACTGTGGGTGTCTCTTCTTACTGCTTTTCGGTATAATTATTTTTAAGAATGAGAATATATATTTTGGAGGAAAAAACCAAAACTATTTTATTTGGGGGGAAGAGTTAGTTGGGAGCCGGTTTTTGCGTTTGGATCTGTACTTTGTAAGTTGAGCCCTTGTTTTCCCTCCAGAATGAAACAGTACTTTGTCCTCCGGTTCTGAACTCCTAAGCGGTGCGATCGTGCACCTGGGCGCAGTTCACGGCCCGCACCACAAGGGGGCGGCGTCGCGGACGCTGTGCGCGCGGCCGCTCTCGCCGCTCGCGGGGTCTGGAGTTGTGCGGCGCGTGCGGTGGTCGACTCGGCCCGAGTGGAGATGGGGCATGTGTGCTTTGGCTTCCAGTTTGCACCGGGGCACAGGTATTGTTCCCGCCTCTGATTTTGGTGGGGCATGTTAAGATGTACTTTCATGGGCGTGGCGTGGGTGTGGCACGAGGGAGGGATTTGCTTGCAGCCCCCAGCCCCTCGAAGCTCTCCTACCCGCTCAGGTGGATGTGGGGGGGCCGGGTCACTGCCCCGCACACCCTCCCCCGACCACGCGGCCTCCTGCCTCTAGGCCTGGCCTGATTCGGTGCGTCCAGGGCGCCCCACGCTGAAGCCGGTTTGTAGCTGCGGGAGGTCCCGCTCCGCACCCCTGGTGACCAGGTGCTCCGCGTCGTATCCCTGCGCTGAGTATTTGCCGGGCCTTCTCTTCCCTCCTTCTCCTCCCTTCTTCTTCTTCCTTTTTCTTCTTCCTCCTCCTCCTCCTTGTTTGAAAAACCAAGACATATTCATGATAAAAAGGAGGACTCAGGTGAAAACCAAGTCTCCCCTCCTCCCACCCCAGCCGTCTCCCCTCTTCTCCCCCAGAGGCCACAACTGCTAAGAGGTGTTAGAAATGTGTGTCATTCCGGAGACTCTGTATGTATACAAACGCAGGTGTGCGTGTACACGTTCAGGCCACACCCTGCACTCGGTTCCTTGCTTGCGTTTACCCGTGATGTTGGAACCCTTCCCCGTGGCTTCACAGGCCGCTGCCTGCCTGTGCTTTTTGCTGACTGCAGGGTATTCTACTTAAGTGGATGTGCCACGGCTTGATGTACCCATCCCCTATTGGGGGACGTTAGACTGTTTCCAGTCTTTTGCTTATTAGGAGCAGTGGGCAGTGACTGTCTTGTATACACAGCTTTAAGCACACTGTCGACTAAATTCTTAGAAGTAGAGTTGCTGGTTGGAAGGTAGAGGCACTTTTAGCTTTGATCTTCATTGCCAAATTGCTCTCCAAAGAACTTTTTAACCAGTCCACGCTCGCACCCAGCATGCATGAGATGCGATCGAAGTTTTTGCCCTTTGCCAATCTCACAGGTCACCTGGTTCTCAGTCTTGACTGTCGTCAGAGTTAGCTGGGGAGCTTTCTAAAAATGCCAATTCCTGGGCCATACTTCGTATCCCGGACCAATTACAGCAGACTCTGACCCAGGTCTGTGTGTGTGACGGGCAAGGGACTGGGCATTGGCATTTAATAAATGTCCCCCCGAGAGTCTGATGGGCACGTAGAGGTGAACAACCATTGAGACAGCTGAAAAATATCTCATTGACGTAAATTTATATTTCTTTAATTGTAATGGAGAATGAACATGTTTCTGTGAGTACAGTGATTTAGACATTACTTGGATCATAGACCCCTTTGAGATTCTGACAAAAGCACTAGATCTTTTTTCCAGAAAAATGTGTGCACACAAACATGTGCTTCAATTTAAGTAGTCACAGCCCCCGGGAGCTGCTCTTCAGGCCTCCCCCGGGGCCCCAAGCCGAGGTTAAGGAGGAGTCCAGGGCAGTTCTGGCCCTTTCCCACCCGCGCCCACCCCCACCACTCCTCAGGCCTCAGGTGTTCTCCCTGGAGCCCCCCTGGACCTGGCCCAGCCCTGGCCCCCACATTGCACCCCCACTGCTGAGATCCGCTGGAAGTCTCTTCTCCAGAACCCCTCTGTCACCTGCAGGATAACCCGAGAGGCTCCACGTGGGGCTTCTCTGATGCCAACCTCACAGGTGAACCTCAAAGTGTTACAAAGATTGGAGCAAACAATTGGGAGTTGTTAACTCAGCAAAAGCCCCGTGATACGGGCAAATGAGTTTGGATGTGTCCCAGGGCCACAAGAAATCTAAGCAGAGGGGGATATTAGAACACTCTGGCAGGGTCTGGGCAGGGCGGTGGGGTTGGCCTGCGGTCTGTGGTAGGGGGCAGGGAGGGGAGGAGGAGGGACAGGCTGAATCTCAGGGTATTAAGGCAGGGGGGCAGGAGGGCTCAGTGGGGGAGGGCGGGTCCAGTGGGCACCTGGCTTCTGGTTGGGGCGACCAGTGGATGGTGGAGGCCATACCCTGGGGAGGGAGGGGTGACAGTGCTCAGAGGGCAGGTGGACACGTGTGTGTGTGTGTGTGTGTGTGTGTGTGTGTGTGTGTCTGTGTCTGAGAGAGAGAGAGGGAGAGAGGGAAAGGGAGAGATAGACCATAAACAGTAGAGTGTGGGTGGACACTTCCCCAAGGCTGGGGCAAGAGCGGCGTTGTGGGTGGGCACCTGCTGACGCCTGCACTGAAGGGGAGTCTTAGAGGGAGAACCAAGGAGGCAGGCAGGGGTCTGGGTGGGAGACAGCAGTCCTGGAGCTGAGGGCGGACAGTCAGACAGGACCCCCAATTTGCCGCCCTCTGCCCTGGTGCCGCGCTCTGCCAGGAGCCAGGCCTGCCCCCGGCCCACGACTCTCTCCCTGTGTGCTGCTGCCACCTCCCCGGCAGGTCTGGGCCTGGGCAGTTCATCCTTCCTCCCATAGCAGCACTAGGCTGTGGCGGCTGGCTGGTGCCAGGCAAGACAGCAGTCCCTGCCAGCGCTCCAGATTCCACACGCCCCCCTCTCCCCTGGCTGAGGCTTTGAACATTCTAATGGTGGCAGGGGTAGGATGGGGGAGGAGAGGAAGTGAAGGGATCAAGGCCAGCTCAGAGACGGGACACAGTGAGGGTTCAGGACACCTCTCCCCAAAGCCAGGAAACCGTCTCCTCTCGAATCGGGGCTCCAGGGCCTCCTATTGGTCCTCAGTTAGGAGTGTCTGGGTCAGGACTACCAGGCACTCATCTTGAGTCGGTGTAAGCAAAGGGGGACTTGTTTTTAGGGCATGGTGTGGAGAGGAAGGCAGGACCGGGCCTCTCTGGCCTCCCCTGTTGGCTCCTGCCTGGGAGCTGCTCCCTCCTCTGCCTCTGTGGACACTTGTGCTTGGCAGCGCAGGTTCAGCCCACACAGAGAGACTATGTCGATTTCTGCTTATCTCATCCGAATTCAGAGATTCCAAGGAGGGGACTCACTGGCCCGGCTCAGTCAGGGACTCGCTCAGCCCTTCAGCGGGGGCCAGAAGCACAAGTGCCAGTTTTAAGAACGTGGTACCTGAGGGCAACCACGTGGCGGGAGGGGGTAGGAGAATTCTTGCTGAAGGAGTGCTGGGGAGACAGCTTCACGAATGTCAACCCCAGGCTAAACTTGACTTTCCAAACTTATTTGTTAGAAATGCATTCAACAAACATTTATTGAGCACCAGCAGTTCCAGGCTCTACTGTAAGTGCTGGGCTTAGAGTACAGGGCAGATGGTGTTATTGCTGTAGCGGGAAGAGAAACACTCTAGTAGGAAGAGGAAGGCCAGAAACCAATGCATGAAAAATATCAAGACATGAGAAATGCTCTGGAACAAGGAAATAGGGCGGTGGACTGTAGCAACTGCTCGGAGACTCTTTATGCTGCCACGTGAATGACAAGGAGCCACCTGGGGAAGAAGGACCTGGCCTAGAAAGACAAACATCACTTCCGCCGCCGTCCATTGACCAGAGCGGGGCACATGGCCCTGACCTGACCACTGGGAGGCTGGGGATCGTGGACTTTCTGTGTGCCCTGGAAGAGGAAGTGGATTGGCAAACACGTGGCCAACCTCTGCCCCGCTCAGCGCCTGCTTCCCCACGGGGCCACCACTGTAGTCAGGTCCTGATGTGTCCTTCCAGTGGGATCTTAGGACTATATAAGCCAATATATATGTAATTATATAATTTTAAAAACCAGAAATGGTAGTATACCATACACATTATTCTGTTACTTGCTTTTTTCCCCCACTTAAGAATATATTATCAACACCATTGGAGGTTTTTAATCTGGGAAATAGTGTGCTCCAGTTTATATGTTACAAAACTCCCCCGGGCTAGCGGGAGAAGGTGGATGGGGAGGGGGGTCACTGGGGCAGGAGACTGGTTAGGAGGCTGTTGCAGGTGCCGCGTTTGACAGGCCGTGGCTCTTTCTCTGTGAGCAGTCTGTGCTCCGGCCACGTCCACCCACAGGCGCATTCAGTCAGTGTTTGACACTTAGTAATGGTGTGCAGACCCTGGGCCACGCACTGGGTGCATGAGTCAGACCCCACTCCTCTCCCCACTCGGTGTGCCCCGAACCACACTGCCGCAGGCTCTGCCGGGCTCAAGCCTCGCCTCCCCCACCAGGCTCCCATGCTGCTGACCCCTTCACGCTCTTCCAGACATGTCTCCAAGGTCACCTCCGCATCAAATCCTTTCCTGATCCCCACAACACCCCTTGGGGGCTGCATAAAGAGGGGCGTTCGTTGGAGGTGTCTCAGCCCCTGCACTTCCCAGCTGTACTTGCCTGAGCAATGACCTAGTCCTTCTGAGCCTCAGCTTGCTCATCTGTGCACTGGGCGTGATTGGTGTGTATTTCACACGTTGCATGTGTGGATTACGTGGGAGGGTCATGGCATCCTCTGGGCAGTGACGTTCCTCTTCCCCCACATTGGAGCCCCATCTGCCTCTGCGGGGTTACTTCTAAGGCTTTCAGTACCAACTCCTTGAGGGTGACCCTGTGTCCTCTTGGACTTTGTAGGAAGAGGACACAGTGTCTACTGAGTGATTTTGTTGAAACACACACCGTGAGTCCATCACCCAGCTTAAGATGTAGAATATTATCGACACCTGTGAATCTACCCGCGTAGCCTTGGCGAGCCCCTCCACCCCTGCCACCAGGTAGCCACTATGCTGAATAGTGTGTTATTTATTCCTTTGTTTTTGAAAAATAGTTGCTGGCATATGTGTGATCCTTACCTAAACAATCTGCTTAGTTTTGCTGGGTTGGAGCTTTTTGAGAGTGGTGTCGCGTAGTGTGTGTTCTTCTGTGACTTGCTTTCCTTTTGCTGCACGTCACAACCCCTGTTGCTGCGTGTACCTGTGGCTCATTCCTTTGCAATGATAGATACTGTTCCACTGGGTGACTGTGCCAAAATTTATTAATTCATTCTCTAGTCAAAGGACATCTTGTTTTTTTCTTTTCTGGATTTTGGCTGTTTTGAAAAGTGCTGCCATGAGCTTTCTTGTACGTGCCGCCTGGCAGACAGGCATGAGGTTACGCTAAGAGTGGAATTACTGTGCCACAGGTCACATGTCTTCAACTTTTTGGAGACTGCCAACTTTCTCTCCAAAACCGCTGAATTAGTTACCTTCTTTCCAGTTCTGCAAAAGATCCCTAGTGCTCACCCACGTCTTCCCCAGCCCTTCAGATTGTCACCCGCCTTAATTTTTGCCCATCTGGTGGGTACAAAATTGCATCTTCTTATGTTCTCACCATGCGTTTTCCAGGTCACAGCCAAGGTTGAGCGTCTCTACAAATGTCTCTTCACCCTTCCTGTGGCCTCTTTTGTGAAGTGCCCAGCCACTGTTTTTCCTCTTTTTTTTTTTTTTTTTAAATTGCGTTGTCTTTTTAAGATTGATTTGTAGGAGAGTTTTTATTCATCCTGTATACAAGCCCTTTGTCAGTTATAGGTGTAAGAAATATCACCCAGTTTGGCACTTCCTTTTTACTATCTCGATGGTGTCTTTTGATACATGTTATATTCTTAATTTGAACATTGTAGAATGCATCAGTCTTCTCTTTTATAGTCTGCATGTTTGGAGAAATCCTTTCTTTGTTGAGTCAGATTCAATAAGTGGCCCTCGGGACCCCTGAGCAGGCGCAGCACAGGCAGCTTAGGACCACCAGGACAGGCAGAGCCCACCGCGGCCCTGGGGGTGCTGGCATGGCTGACAGCTGGGAGATTCATTAAAACCGGAGTGAGGCGAGAGAATGATGGGAGAGAGGCTGAGTGCTTTGAATTTGATCCTTTTAGCAACAATTAAGCAATCACTGCGGACAGGGCAGAGGAAGAGACTTCCTGAGAGCTGGAGACAGGCTGCAGGAGAGGACGCCCTTGGCCTAACCTTGGACCCGCTGCCGCCACACTCCGGTGCTGCCCCACCCCTCCCCCTCCCCTTTCCCTCCTCCTCCCCTTTGGCCTTTATTGAGACACGTCATTGAGAGGCGCTTCCCTCCCAAGGGTAAACTGCGGAGACCCAGGAGAGCGTCTGAGCATGTGCAGTGCAAAGTCTCTCAGGGCCCAGGAGTGGCATTAATAATAACGATGGTGATAACCGTTGCACTGACTGGGTAGTGGACAAGGTGGCCACAGGGCAGCCCAGAGCCCGGGTTCTTAACGCATCAGGACTCAAAGGGTCAGTGAACTTGGATAGGAAGACGTTTACGTCCTCATTTTCACGAATCTCTGGCTGAAATTTAGCATTCCCTTCAATTACAAATGGAGGCGACAAACCTGTGTTAGCAATGCCTGTGACTTGTCACCCCTAGAAATCACAGGTGTTTTTACATCACATTATTTTTCTTGTGGATATTTTGAAATATCTACTTTAAAATTACAGTTGTTTTATGCTCGTACTAGATCTTTGTTATTTAATGTATTAATGAAGAAACACATCACAATTTGAAAACGTATTTGATAATCATATCGACAAATAGGTTCCTTGGTATTTCTGTGTGGTTTATCTTATGCACTTAAAAACATCATTCCGAGGAGAATTCGCTGGTTTCCTCAGATGACCAAAGGGTCTAGGAATTGTGGAAGGTTGAAAATCGGACCCTGGGGTGAGGACCCTTCTCCTGCAGGGAGGCCGCTAAATTTTGTGTTCTCAGACAAGCCCAGAGTGTGGTGGGGACGGAGGAGACACGTCTGTGATGGTGCTTTGCAGATGTGCAAGGAATTACCACTGTTCTAGTCATCCGTGCTGGGCAGTCTCTGTGGATGACGTGGATCCCTACGCTCTGGGTAAGAACGAGTCGGCGCTGAAACAGCTTGCTCTGGTCTAATCGGTGGTCTCTCACTTAGGGTCTGCCTGGGCGTCTGCCTTCTCTCAGTACATCTAAGCCCCGTGGGGCAGGCTAGCACCTGTCCATGTTCTGGGGGAATGGGCTGCGGCAGCGCCCCTAGTCGGGGGTGCTGAGGGCCCACCTGGAGGGGGTGGGTGTCGGGGATGCTATGAGAATGTGATGCTCAAAGCCCTTTGGATCCCATCTTTCCTTGCCGGCTCCTCTTCCCTGGCCACACAGCCCCTGCCCTGCGTCCCACCCACGTTGGGCTCTGTGCCATTCTCCGACGTGCCCCACATTTCCCAATTTCTGGAACTTCGCTCACCGTCTCCCATCAGTAGATGGTATCAGTCAGGATAGACGAAGTAAAGCTTTGGGAACCGACAACCCCCAGAGTCTGTCGTGGGCTGGGTGCAGCTCTGACCCAGGTCGTCTTTCTCCGGGCACCGGGCCTTTCCAGTCTCGGGCAGGGAAGCAAGAGCGTGGTGACCAGGTTCTGAGTTTCACCTGCCCTCGCGTCTCACTGGGCAGGAGCCACGTGGCCACATCTGAGTCCAGAGGAGCAGGGATGCGGTTCTCTCTGAGGGAGGGACCGCCGCCCCGAGGCGCCCCGCCCTCACGTCTCCATCCCTGTCAGGGAAATGCCATCCTCCCTCGGGACTCAGCTGCCGCCCCGCCTTGCCCTGGTCTCTGGTGGGGATTTATCTCTCCTCCCCTGGACCCTCGTGTTTGGTTTGTGCATCCAGATCCGCTTCAGATCTAAATCGTGCTGGACCTTTAGTGTCGGCAGGTGGCCACTCAGTTGTTACCTGTTCATACACGCCCCTGCCCCCAGCCCCTGAAGGTCGTCCATGAGGTGGTGGCTTGTGATGTTGCAAGGGGGAGCGACAGCTGCTGAAGGCCCTGGGATGGCTTTGAAACCACGTGCCATCGTGATGGTGGTTGGTTGGAGAACTGAAGAAGGATGTTTTGTTGCCTCACTTGAAAGGAGTTCATTGACCTGCACCAGAATTAAGTGTCTTCGTGACCCAAGGGCAGATGGACCCTTCCGTTCTGCCATGGGCTTTCTGATGAAGCCCAAGCCTGAGTTATGGGAATTATGGGGCAAGAATCTCTTGTTGTTGTGTTGACAGGACCACACAAAGCTGCAGTCAGAGTGCAGCTCCTTTGAACTGGGTTCCTAAGGGTGCAGAACCTGCTTTGAACTTCCTCCTTGGAACCTCCTATGTGAGGTCTGCTGTTAGAGCGCCACCTCGAGGCTGCAGTGGGAGTACTCAGTGCCCAGTCATCCTTTTGTGAATTAACTGCATTGGGAAAGATTCAGTGCATTTGGTGGTGGGGGAGGGGGTGAACCTACTAGCAATCCGCAAAAGCACGCGCATATTTAAAGGTTCTATTGTTCTTGGGGCTAGTGTCAGGGGCATGCTCTTCCCTTTCCCAGCCTGCTGTGGCTCACTGAGGCACACCCGGGAATGTTTTGGAGCTGGCTCGTAGCAGCTCCCAGGAGCCAGTTGTTAAATTTGCAGGAATTTTGTAAGCCAGTTGTTAAGCACAGCCATTGTTAAAAATTAAATGATAGAATATTACAATTGAATAAATTATGTTCAAACCAAAGTTAATAACAAAAACTCAGCACTTTCTAATTATCTTTGTGCATTTGACTGTCATCCATGCACTCGAGGTTGTTACTGTCCATCGTAGCTCTGTGATGGAAATGCTACGTAACCGTGTGCATCTCTTTCCAACTCCATATTTGTCGGTAGCTTGAAGTTGGCTGCCATGTTGGGAATGTGGGCACCACGGAAGTCTGCAAATATCCCTGTGTGGTCTGGGCACAAGGACGCCTGAGCCACGGGCAAGGGTGCAGGGAACCGGGTGCAAGGGTGGAGGGAAGGAGGAGGGAGAGGCCAGTGGCTGCTCTGTGGCTCTGGCCACCTGAGGACTCCTAATATTTGAAAAGTGCCGATTTTGCAAAAAATGCACAACAATAATTGTTCTAAAAGTTGCTGTTTTTAATTAATTTTTCTTTTATTATTTCGATTGTTTTGGCCACTTGTCGGTGTGGCAGGCCGTGCCTGAGCTGCTCATGGAAAGTGCCGCAGAGGGTATACGTGGGAAGGACTGCAGTGCAGCCTGGATGCGGGGAGAGCACCCAGGGCCACTCAGCAGGAATTTAATCCCTGGGTGGTGAGGAGGTGGGGACCAGAGGGAGCCAGTCCAAGCTCCATGGCCCTCCAGCCTGGTGTCCTCTCTCACCACTTGGATGTCAGAGAACAGCCCGATGGGATAAATAGAGCGACGGTCCCGCCAGAGGCTTCCTGAGCTCCTGTTTGTCCTTTGCATTGCTGCCTTGATGCTTTGGGAATAAATCAAATTAAAAGCAAACTTGGACCAAGTCCAAGTTGTCAATATCGCCCATTCTTGAACCCAGTCCAGGTTCCTAGTACAGATGTTAAGCATTTTCTATGACGCTTCTCATCCCTGAATTATCATACTTGCATCACACTTTTAAAGATATCTGTATAAAATAAATGCATTCCTAAATAGTGTTTCTGATTCTCACTAAATAAGATTACATTAATTCCATGCTGTACTAGTTTTCAGAGTTTTAAGCATCATGTATGGAGTTAACAATTTTGAAAAATGAAACTCATGTATTTTTAATTGTCCTTACATTAGCATGCTCTGTGGCATCCATCGATTCAATGGCATAAGTACTTCAGGGAAGCGGTAGGTTTCTGCTAGAGTCATAAATTCATTGCTTGGTGTCGACGATGAAATTAGACTTTGTTTTGTTTCCTTGGCAAAACAATAGTCTGTTAAGAAATCAAAAGTTTTTCTAAATTCCAGAGCTTCCCTCTAACTATGAAGCGTCGGTCCTGGCTGAGTTTGAGTGTAGAGTTTTACTATGAGCCACAGATAGAAAGAATTCAGGATACAGTGGAAGCAACCGGCCCAGGAGGCAGGAAGGCGGAGAAGGCATTCTGCCCTGCCTGGGAGAGGTTTGGGGCGATCAGACCTGCAGAAGGAAGTGGCCAAAAGCTGGGGGGAAGATGCAGAGAAATCCCGAGGCAGAGGGAGGTGTAGATGGGCCTGAGACACCACTGCCACTTGTCCACCCGTGAGACCTGCCTGTGTCCTACAGAAGTCCCGGGAATGGGGCACAAAGATATTGAGACAAGGAAGGGGGGTGAGGTGGCGCGTGAGGACAGGGACCTGGGAGCTGGGTGCAGTGGTGCTTGTCTAGGGTAATGGGGACACTTGAGGGCCGGGAAGGGGGCAGTCACTTCAGCAGGGCGAAGATGAGTGGGATGTGTCATTCAACTGGAGGTCAGAGAGGACAGCAGGTGGACCCGAACCCTCTCACCCACCACCACCCTGAGGCCACATTAACTTCATTTGTGGCAGTCAGCTGCCCCCAGTCTAGTCCTTGGTGGAGTCAGCACATAAGAGGGTCTGTCCCAGGCTGAGGACCACAGCAGAAGTCACAGCCGCATGGCCCAGGAGCCCTTCCGAGAAGTTACTGACACAAGCTGCCATGGCCAGAGAGGCCTCAGGGGCTGCAGGGTTAGGTTGTTGTCTCAGGGAGAGGTTGGGAACAGGTTTGAAATCTTCCTAGTACGTCAGTGCCCTGATGTCCCCAAGTCCTCTGGCCTTCTGGCCTCAGCTTTTCCCTTAATAAGCAAGTGAGGTGGCCCCAGCGCCATCCCACCCTCTCAAGTACCGAGGGAAGTCAAAGCTCACCCGGCGTTCCTGTGGGGAGAGAAGGAAGGTCCTTGCTTTATCTCCTCTGTGGGGCCCTGAAAGTCCAGTGTCATAGGCCATTA
>RJWJ010028007.1:0-21738 GCA_004363605.1 Indri indri
TTTTCAAGTCAGGATTTTCAGTGTTTGTTTTTATTTTTTAAGATATTGCCACTACATGTACACCACAAACAAGATGTAAATGAAGAGGTTACAGAAATAGATTAAAGTACATACAAAATGTAATATGTAGCCTCACAAATCCTTGCAAAATGATAGATTGTTTTGGAAATATTGTTGGAAGATATAGCAAATCAATTACAAAATAAAAGGGAAAAATCATAGTTCAATTCTATATTACTGCTCTTAGTAAAAACAAAACAGTCCTAGACATATCCAATTCATAAAAATATATACACATATATATGAGCTAGTGTAAAAAATTTGGGTGAATTATTTCAATGCAATAGATATGGCTTAAAACATAGGATATTTAAATGTTTTCAAATATATACTCCAAAGAAAGAAACAACAAACAGGGAAAATATTTTAAATTCCTTTAAAAATTATTAATAATGAAAATCTAATTGCAAATTATTAATAAAAATATAAATGATCCAAGCATACCTATCAGATACAATGTACACTACTTTGGTGACAGGCACACTAAAAGCCCTGACTTCAGCATTATTCAGTTCATCCATATAACAAAAACACTTGTACTCCCTTAACATTTTGAAATAAAAAAGAGGCTATTCAAAATCCAGGAATAATTAAAATTTGTGGTGTACAAATAAAATTTATATATATGCTACTTAACACATGGACAGTGATTAGCGGTACTGATAATTCTGTTCTAACATGGGGAAATGCACTCTTTCCAAGTATATAAAATAGTATTGATATTTTAGAAAACCGCCAAAAAATACATACTTTTGACAGAGAAAATTTATGCTTTAAAGTCTTTGAAGGGCTCTATACCACTGACAAGCTTATCCATGTGAACAAAGACCTAAAAAATCTGCATCTGGAGCTACAATACACAGATATAGGTATGGATATACAGACACAGATTTTGATATATATATATATATATAGTTATATTAACCTCAAAATATCAGGTTTTTTAGTATATTAGTTTAGCACACAGGAAAAGGATGATATCTAAGAGCCCCAAATAGCTAGTGAGGGGAAGAAAAATCCTTGTCAAATGCGTTACTCTATTATTAGGAAAGAGCATTTCAACCATTCTCCAGCCTGAATAACTTTCTTTAGGATTTCTTGCAGTGTGAGTTGACTAGGAATTTGAGAGTTTTCTTAATATTTGGTTTTACGAATTTTTTAATAAAATATTTTCGTATTATTTTGAAACATATTTGCTGAATCTACATTCTTATTTGTCAATATATCAGCCAGAATCTTGTGAGGAAACACAAACACACCAGTAACTTGAACAAAGAGAATTCAAAACAAATAAATGTTACTAGAAAAAAACAGTTACTTAGTTAAAAGGGTAAAAAAAGAGTTTCTAAGTAGTCCCAAAGTGGCAACTTCAAAACACTTACCACCTCACCTTCAGGGTGAGGGGACAGTGACCAATGAAGGGAACTAAGTTCTTAGGCAAGTTCTACATCACTATTCAGCCACTATCAAAGAGATCATGCATGAGAAAAGTACCAGCAGTCTGTCAAAGGGAAGGAATTTTTAAGAGCATTTTTTTTTGTTGTTTTCTGAGTATCTTTTAAAATGTTATCTTGTTCTTGTTTGACGGATGGAATATCTTCTCATATCTTTGAGGACAGTAATGGTTATGAATTTTCATCTCTTTGTTTCTTTTAAGTTTTTGGTTTGTTGCTTGGTTTCGGTCTCTGAAGCTTTCAGTATCTGAGATACCTCATCGTCTTTGGCCATTCGCTCATATTTGTGAGTAGGCTCCTAAAAAACCTATTAGAAGATCAGAGAACTTAGTGAGACTTGTAGACTAGGAGTATTCATTTTCTATTGTGGTGTAACAAATTAACACAAACTTAGTGGCTTAAAACACCACATAATGATAATCTCATGGTTTCTGTGCATCAGGAGTTCAGGTCTGGTGTAGCTGAGTACTCTGTTAGGGGTCTCCCCAGATTGCAATCAAGGTGTTGGTTAGGATGTAATCTCGTCTAAAGTTTTGACTGGGGAAAAATTTGCTACCAAGCTTATTCAGGTTGTTGGCAGAATTTATTTCCTTGGGGCCACATAACTAAGGACCTTGGCTTTTTGGTAACTGTTGTCTGGAGGCTGCCCTCAGGTCTTAGAGGCCATCCATAGTTCCTTAAAGCCATTGGCAGTTACTTTCCACTTGAGCTTCTCCAACGTAGCCTCTTATTTCATCAAGCCCACAAGAAGAGACCCTGGCTTCAGTCTGCTAAGGCAGAGCCTTTTAGATAATATAACTTAATCAGGAGAGCAACATCCCATCACCTTTGTCATATTCTGTTAGGTTAGAAGCGAGTCACAGTTCCTACCTGCATTCAGAGAGACAGAATTACACAAAGGCATGAACACCAGGAGGTGGGAATAACTAGGAATCACCATAGGGTCTGTCTACCACAATGGGTTTCACTGCAAGGTGATCTGACTGTGTCCTTTCATTGGACAAGCCCTTATACGAGCATCTTTAGTTTTTTTTCCTGGGGTTTTTCACATTTCTAAAGAAGAATCTTCCAATACCCTGCCTGGAGTTTGTAAGCCTGACTTTCAGCATTCTGAGAACTAAGTGGGGTGAGGGGTTAGGTGGTCTCAACAGTCCATAGGTAAACAGGAAGGAGCATAACCTGTTTTCCATATGGTATCTCTTCCTCAACTATGCTCAATGTTTCCCCAGTCAAGGGACCCTTTGCTTCGCTCTCTCTATGGAATAAACCTCACAGCTGATGGGGGTTGAGGGCAGAGACAGTCACAAAAATCACCCAACTGTGTGGAGTTGTGGATTAGATCTTGGGATCTAACTGCTTAATAAAAATTTCAACCACCGCTCTCCTTTTCAGCCTCACTTTCACCTCTACTTCCAGAAGTACTAGTACCACCAATTTTTGAGCCTGTTGGAGGTTCTTTGTTGTGAACTCTGTTGCTTATCAACTTTTTTCGCTGCCAGTTTTGAACTCAATTTCCTCAGGTGTGCTAAGTCAGTTATCCTTGTATTATTATTTTCTAGCTTCAAAAATTGCATTGTTATCTTCTCTACCAAAATCACTGTCATTTTAGTGAAGTTTGGCAAAGGAGTGGAGGTAAATGCATGTGTTCAAATTGTCACTGGGGTGTCCTAATTTACATGTCAAAAAGATTACTTTGACCTTTTTGTGAAGAATAGGCAATGAGGGAGGGGTAACAGTGGAAGTTGGGGAACACTTAGGTAGCCAGTCAAGAAATATTTATATTTAAGAGAAGAAATTGATAGAGCTTGATGGTAGATTGAGAGTAGGTAGCAGAGAGAGAGAGAGAGAGAGAGAGGAGAGAGAGAGAAAGGTGTCACTGATGACTCTTAAGCTTGTGTAGCTGGATGGGTGGCACATTTCATCTATTTCTTGATTCATTGTTTCATGTTATTTTCCAGGACTGCTATCAAAAAACTCGTCTCCCCTCACCAGTACAATCAATGCCACCACAAAACCAACTGAGAGCAAATCTAACATTGCCAGGAACACAGTTACCATGATAAAAAAAGGCCTTAAATTAACCAACAACCACTACTACTGCTCCCACCTATGGAGTGATTACTATAAGTCTGGTTCCACGTTGTTAAGCACTTTCCATATATTATTTCACTTAACTTCCCAAACAGCCCTGTGAAGTAAATATCCACCTGTGATTCATTACCATTGAATCCTTCAAGTGTATTCTTTCCAAATCGATCAAGTGCTGGGGAGGATAGTTTCACTATAAATTGTAACAGGGGCTCTAGAAGTGATAAGAGGGCACATAACACCAGCTGTTGTCATTCCTACTCATTTGCTGTCCACTCCACATCTGTGGTAGGATGCATTGCTCTGTAGTCATACTGCCTCTCTCTCCAGATAACCACCTCCTCCTATTCTTGCCTGGAAATTTTGTTTCTTCTCGAAATCTTCTCTTGTGTTTGTATTATTTCCCAAGAATGTTCACTTTGCCTCCAGCTGCAGCACAGAACTGCATCCTTATTCTACTCCACAACTTCTTTGTAGGAGAAATGGAGGCTTGGAGTGGAGAACTTTGCCCAATCTGCAAGCTTCTGTGCAATTTCAGGAATGAAAGGCATACGAATAAAAATGCCTTGAATTGTTCACATGAACAAAGTCCAGAAAAGGACCAACAGGTGAGTCAGGGAGAAGCGATTTCAATGCAATTTCAGACTTTCCGAAAGCTTCTTGAGTAATGAAAGGGTTGAGGGACCTGGGAGCAGACAGTATATACTACGTTAACTCATTACTAATTACATGGGGTTGCTGCCCCAAGGAGAAAGCCTAGAAGGATGTCTTAGTTAGCTCTGGCTGCCATAACAAAATACCATAGACTAGGGGACTTAAAAAGCAGAAATTTATTTCTCGCAATTATGGAAGCTAGAAGCCTGAGATCAGGGTATCAACATGGAAAGGGCATTCTTCCTGGCTTGCAGGGAGCCAGCTTCTTGCTGTGTCCTCACGTGGTAGAGAAAGAGAACAAGTTCTCTGGTGTCTCTTCTTATAAGGACACTAATCCTATTGAATTAAGCTCCACTCTCATGACTTCATTGAACCTTATTTACCTCTTATAGGCTCTGTCTCCAAGTCACAGTGGTGTTTAGGGCTTCAACATGATGAATTTTGAGAAGGACACAATTCAGTCCATAGCAGAGATTAAGCTCTGCCTTGCCAGGTCCTCACTGATTCTTCCCCCTAGTGTTAATCAGTACGGTTGAGAACGTAGGACATTGACAACCAAGTCAGTCAGCAAACCTAGGTGAGATTTGCATAGACTCCTGTGTTTTATTGGTATCATTAGCTATGACAGCACCTTTAGAGCTCACACTCTTTGCCTCTAGCCACTTTCATTCTGCTGAGTTCTGGTTGGAATTTTACTCCTTTGTAAATCTTTTTCTTTTGTGTTATATTAAGCTTCATCAAGACATACTTCTAGTATGATGATAAAAAGAGGTGGCTAGATTGACTGACTACATTCTAAAATATCATTGACTTTCCTCCCTCAAAAAAGGTGTTTTTGTGTGACTAGTGATGGGTGTGAGGGTAATTCAGAGGATAGAGTCTGTAAAGGATGTTTGACTTCTTTGGAGACAAGAGTGACGAGGGAAGATTTTGTAGTCTTGACGACATCACACATGTGCTCTCTCTCCTCCATGGAAACCGAAATGTGTGAATGAGACTGACGGAGTCAGCTAATTCTCATTCCCCCTCCACTCCCACCTCCAGCACTAGCCTCAGGGCTAGTGTTTTTCTTCTTCAGTGCCAAAAATGAACGTAATAGAGAACAGAAAGAGATATCACAGTGCCATAGGTAACTAAGTAACTTAGTTTCTTCTTTACTGTAGTTCTGGTTGCTGCTACAGAGCTTTCCATTATCGCTCTAGGCACCTTCTGAATAGAGTTCAAATAGTCATTCACTGTGAACCCAGAGGCTTGAGATCTAAATAGTGCATGCGTCCCAATGCATGCAACTCTGCAGTTTTTTTGTTTTTTTTTTTTTTTTGAGAGTGGGGTTAATGTCTTTCTAGGAGCCAACCGTATTCATCCTTTCACCAAACATTTACTGAGCACTTACTGTGCCAGGCACTGTGGTAGATATTGGATATTTAAAGACACATAAGATACAATTTCCTGCCTTTTATGCACTTACAGCTCCACACATGATCTGTCTTCCACACAGAGCCCCACATAAATCCTTGAAATACAGAATAATAAGTGTGATGATTATCCTGGACAAAGTGCTAGCTCAGAGGAAGAATAGTATATCTTTGTTCTGGGGAACCGGGAAAGTGTTCACAAAGGAGGTGACATTTGAGCAATATTTTAAAGATGAAGAAGGGAAAAGTCATTCCAGGCGTCAGAAATAGCATATGCAAAGACACAGAAATGTAAAGGAGTATAGAGTGTTGAGGGAGCTGCAAGAAGTTCAGTTTGATTGAAGCAATGTCAGGTGATCTTGCTAGAAAGGGAGATTAGAGTGATTATGAAGGACCTCCTTGTGCCATGCTAAAGTATTAATACTTGGATTTAGCATTGGCCATTTTTTGGGCAGAGCCAGGACAGACTATTACTGGCAATTTCTAAAGTTCACTTCAACAACTACATGGAGGACAGTTTGAAAGGAGGCAGGAATGGACGCAGGGGGAGTGATTAAAAGGTTGTTGCAAAAATCCAAGTGAGAGATGATAAGAGTCAGAAAAAGGCAGTGACAGTGGAAATAATGAGGAGGGAATATGATTAAGGGGCAATTCTAAACAAGATATAATAGGACTTTGTGACCAAATGAATGTGGTTGGGTACTGGGTATAGGAAAAACTTTTGTGTGACTCCCAGATTTTTAGTTTAGGTGACTTGATAGGTGTTAGTGCCATTAATAGAGATCAGTGAGGCAGGGCGTGCTGGCTCATGCTTGTAATCCCAGCACTTTGGGAGGCTGAGATGGGAGGATTGCTTGAGGTCAGGCATTTGAGACCAGCCTGAGCAACATAGTGAGATCCCATCTCTATGAAAAATTAAAAAGTAGAAAAATTAGCCGAGCATGGTGGCACATGCTTGTAGTCCTACTTGGGAGGCTGAGGCAGGAGGATCACTTGAGCCCCGGAGTTCAAGGCTGCAGTGAGCTATGATTGCACCACTGCCCTCCAGCCTGGGTGACAGAGTGAGACACTGTCTCCAAACAAAATAGAGATCTCAGTGGGAGAGATCCAGTAGACAGTTGAAAATATGGGTTTGGAGTAGAGGAGAGATGTGTAGCTTGGAGAAAAAAAAATTTATGTATGATCAATGTGGTAGTTGAAGTCAGGATTGGAGAAGATTTCTCTGGGAGAGTTTGCAGAATGATATGAGAAGGGCATCGTGAATAGGATCTCTGGAAATGGTAACCTTTAAGGGGCAGGCAGAGGAAGAGAAGTTGATGAAGGAGGGGAATGAATAATCAGAGAGATAGGAGGAAAACCTGAAGAGAGGGAAGATCTGGTCCACAGTGTCAAATATGGCATAGAAGTCAAGAAAGATGATGACGGGGCAGGGCCCGCTCGATTTGGCACTCAGGGTGTTAGTGACCTTTAAGGGAGCAGATTCAGTAGAATGGTGCCAAAAGGAGCCCGGTCCAAGTGGGCTGAGACACAAATGGGAGGGAAGGAATTGAAGCTCTTCCGTGCTGGTACTTGAAGAGAAGCAGACTACTCTTTTTTTTTTTTAACTTTGAAATATGAATTTATAAATATTCCAATAACAATGAACCTTGCCCTGAGGGTCCCTTGTATACTGAACAAGACAGCTGGGATAATAAGCAACAGATCATTTTTATCTGTACCTAATATTTAATATTTCTTTTTGTATATTGTGCCATAGTTTATATAATATATAATGAACAAATGTATGGAGGTGTGTTTTGTTTCTAATAACATGATTAATCAATCGGTTTTGAAGATCCCTTCCGGAGAGGAAGGCCTGCAGACCTAATGACCCCTTTGGTTTGGGAAAATCTCCTACCTGCCTCAAAGCAGCCCTATCCCCACGCAGGGAGGATGTTATCATGCAGGGCGTGCAACACCCCTAGAAGCACTTGAATTTACTCACTCCGGGAACACTGTTCTTTCCACGTGCTTTTAGTGGACATAAAGATTTGTCTGCAAATTGAGGTTGGGAAGCACTCCTGAGTCCATCAGTGTTCCTCAAGGCAGTTACAAAGACTAAGTTCTGAAATCCACAGAGGTGCTATCTCAGACAGTGATGCTCAACTCGTTTTTCACTCTAACACACCTGAGGGGGGCTTGACTCGCATTATCAGTAACAGTAATTCATTGATTGTGAGACAGGAGGTAAGATAATAATGATGGACCACTTTTGTTAAATAGTCAGACACTGGAAGTGGGGAGGGTGGGAAGGTGGGAGGGAGGTGAGGGATGTGAGGGATAAAAACTTACCTATTGGGTACAGTGAACACTATTCAGTGACAGACACACTAAAATCCCCGACTTACGCATAGAAGGTATCCATGTAACAAAAACCTTTGCACTCCTTAATATTTTGAAATAAAAAAAAAACTTCTTAAAAAATAGACACTGTCGTCAGCATTTTACATGAATCAAGCAAATTCCTGTATCCCCAGGATACACATGTGGAAACTGAGTCAGAGAAGTTGAGTGACTTGCCCTGACAGACTACTCTTTTAAGAAGTGTGGAGATGAAGGAAGAGAGAAAATGAAATGAACAGGTATGGAGAAGGCAGGTATAGTTTGCCATTCAACTGAATTCTTTATCTGAACCCTATCCTCTTCTCTGGAGAAGATGTAGGCTGTGTGCCTGGCCCTGTGTGGGGGTAACACCAGAAAGGGATAGGAGATGAAAATGGCACATTCTGTACCTTGAGGTGCTTATGGGCTGTTTGGCTAGGGTTGTTATTTTTCCTTAAGAAATAATCATATGCAAAAATCAAGAATAGGTGATGCTTTTAAAGCTGGGTTGTAAAGCAGTTGCATGGAACTTGGAGTTCATTTTATGTTGGAAACTTGCTGGAGATGCATGTCTATAGAGGTGGACCCATCAATCCAAGTTGTCCCATGACATAGCTGAAACTCTCTCTCTCTGTTAGGAAAATTAATGTGAAATGATGTTGTTGTGGTACTAATAATTAAACAGAATGAACTATCAAGTTGAATAAGGCATGGGTTGTAAATGCTGGTACTTGGAGAGAAGCTGGTTTAATTAGGAGTGGGATAAAGTAGATGAGGACTTTTGTGGAGATTCTGAATAGGAGTTTTGGCACTTTCAAGGACTTTAGAGGACACTGCATGGGTTCCTTATCATGTTTAATTTTATTTTAAAGCATATGGCTCTTCACTCTTTAATTTGGTTGCATCAGCACTGCTCTTATACTCGTCAACTGTAATTAGAGCTTTTAGTTGAATCACGAATGGAACAAAGAAGAAAATATTCACCTCCTAAACACTTGGCCCTTAATTTCCACCCAGCCTGTTTGCTCAATACAAGTTAGGATAAGTAGGCCAGGCGTGGTGGCTCATGCCTGTAATCCTAGCACTCTGGGAGGCCGAGGCAGGAAGATTGCATAAGCTCAGGAGTTTGAGACCAACCTCAGCAACAGTGAGACCCTGTCTCTACTAAAAATAGAAAAAATTAGCCAGGCGTGGTGGCATGCACCCGTAACCCCAGCTACTTGGGAGGCTGAGGCAAGAGGATTGCTTGAGCCCAGGAGTTTGAGGTTGTGGTGAGCTAAGATGATGCCACTGCCCTCTAGCCTGGGTGACAGAGCAAGACTCTTTCTCAAAAAAACGCAAAAAGTTAGGATAAGCAATGATAGCTGTTGTAATAAACAATCCTAAAATCTCAATGACTTAACACAGTAAAGATATATTGGCTGTTCGCACGACAGTCCAATGTGGTCAGTGAAGAGAGGGGAGTCTGAATGATTCCCCATAGTCATTCAGAAATCCAATTTCTCCCATCTTGTAATATTACCATCTTCCACATATGGCCTCCTTGGTTACTACAGAAGAGAAAGAAAAGTAGCAGAGTAATTTGTTATAGATTTTAGTGCCCAGGCCTAGAAGTAGAATGTATCATTTCCGTCTCCATTCCATAGGCAAGAACTAGTCATATTGTTCACCTGTGAGCTCTTGTGTGCCCAGAAGGAAAATAGAGTGGTTTGCTGAACATATAGCAATGTCTCTCCCATAATGTCCATTAATAAATAATGGCTAAGTAAACCGTGAATGTGTTTTCTATGGAATGCTATTCAGTGCTTTAAAAAGAATACAATATCTAAGCTGAAACCCATTCTACTAAGTGAAGTATCCCAAGAATGGAAAAAACAAGCACCACATGTACTCACCATCAAATAGGCTTTATCTGATCAACACTTAAGTGCACACATAGTAATAACATTCATCAGGTGTCAGGCAGGTGGGAGGGGGGAGGAGGGGATGGGTATATACACACCTAATGGGTGCAGTGCTCAACGTCTGGGGGATGGACATGCTTGAAGCTCTGATTCGGGTGCGGCAAGAGCAATATACATAACCCAAACATTTGTACCCCCATAATATGCTGAAATAAAAAAGAAAAAAAGAATGAAATATCTCTATGTGGATTGGCATGGAAAGATCTGCAGAATATTTTCATGGTTGGAAAGAACAATTTGGAAATGATATATTACTATATGATAACACCAAGACTTTTTTTTAAAACAGCAAAACAATGCCCTATCTTTTCTATAAGTACATATGTACAGGAAAAAGATTTAGAAGGATACCAAAATCCAAACTGTCAACAATGGTTATTTTTGTGGAGGAGGGGAGTGGACCTTCATTGTTGGTGGTATGCAAAATGGAAGTTACGTGTAACTTTCAAAATATTTACAAGGAAAATGAATTCATGTATTATGTGTATGATTAAAAGATATATAAAAGAGACATATTTGGAGATATGTATGTTTGTTATTTGTTTTCAAAAAGGATTTCATGTGTGAGTTTAGCTTTTGATTTGTTGAGTTTAAAGAGCTGATGGACTATCCAGGTTGTTGGCAGTGGTAGTTGGGGTCTGGCAGGCAGCTAGAGTGCAGGTTTGGAGCTCTGGGGAGAAGCTGGAGTTAGAGATGTTGATTTGAGAAAGTTCTTTGAAAAGGGGTGAATACTGAAGCCAAAAAGTGTTAGGGACCTTAAAGGTAATGTTCCTCAAAGCGTCAGGCTATAACCAGAGGAGGCACTTGTGGCAGAATATATATCAATGCACTGCTTCTTTTATTGAGAAAGCTTTGTTACTAAAAAAAAAAAAAAATGCCAGCTGAACTAATCCATGTGCTTAGTGATGTGAGTGATTTACATTCTGGACAAGCTCCTTATCTCGTTGTGGTCCAGTAACTGACAGTTTCCTGATGGGCACTGGTACATGGGCTACAGTTTGGGCAGCAGTGCTCTGTGGAAGGAAGTATCTAGCAAGAGAAGAGATTTCAGTTCTGAACCTTTGGATGTGACCGCATTTGGAGGGGTATAGGAGGAGAAAGAGTTATCAAAAGAGAAAGAAGTAATAAGATACTACGCTAATATATAGTGTTCCCAGAATCAGGTGAGAGAAAGTTTCAGAAATGGAAGGAGAGTGGTCAACAGTGTCAAATGCCACAAAGAGGTAAAGCATGAGAGAGGGAAAGTCATTGGAGTTGATTCTTTGTGTGTGTGTGCACATGTCCACATGTGCACTTGCTAGAAAGAACTACAAAGTTATTGAGCACTTATTCTGTGTCAGGAACTGTGCTATATGCTTTACAAGTTTTACCTCATTTGTTGGGTTTACTGATGAAATAAAAGAGTGTGAGACAGTGGTGGGGATAGAAGCCAGAGTGCTGGAAGTTAAAGAAAGGGTGGGTGGATACATGCATTTGTTGCAGAGAAGATAGGTGATACAAAGAAGGAAATACAATGTTCGGGGAAGGGAAGTCTAGGGAGCTCACTTAGGATGACTTTGATTTCAATAAGGTGGGAGGCAAGATTGAGTAGAGGGGGCTGGAATGAACAGAGATGCTGTGGAGAATGTGATGGGGGAACGGAAAGCTATATACACCAAATGATTTAAGGATCATTTTGTGACTTCTTCTGTCAAGGCTCAGAAGGGCAGAAATCACAAATACAGAAGGCAGGGGTCACTTGTGTGTTGGTAGAAGGTTAAGGTGGTTGAAAAATTGGTGCTACCAATCTCCTAGCCACTTTTTCTTAATCTTGAATTTATGATAGCTTGATTTCTTTCAGGATCCTATTTCGAATAGACAATTGTGACAGTGAAAAATCCTTCCTCTAGATTGGGATGTCATTGATATGTTGGCAGAAAAAGCTGTGGAGGATTTCAGCTCTCCTCTCCCCTGAGGAAATCTGAAGATAAAACTAGCTCCTGCAAGTAGGTCCATGGGGTCTTTGTCTCTGCCCCTTCATAAGTGGCTTTCATACAGAAAGGATGGCTACGAGCCTATCTGACCTACAAAGAGATGGAAGATTGGGTGGGATTCAGTGTAGGGTGACACTGTCACATGACATAATCTGGGACTAGCAACAATTGAAGAGATTATACTGGGGAATGGAGGACCAAGCCTGGCTGATTAATATTAATACAAAGATGACAGCCACCGAGCTCAGGGATTATAGAATTCCCATAGTGCTTGCAGTATGACTCTAAAATCGTTTCCATGCAGATTCTGTCCAGTTAGTGAGTACTAGAAATTTCAGACCTTCACAAGTTCTTATCCCCATCTAAGTCTTTGAATAGTTTGAAATCCACTGTGCTTTCTCCCTGTTTTTCCTTCATCCCCTTTCTTAGATTTCTTTCCTTTATAGCTTTTGCTGGGTACATTTAAGTGTGTAATCTACATCGGGAAAGAGCAGTTCTAAACATATAGTTGTGAGTAAAGGCAATGAATTGGTGATTCCAAGATTGGACTTGGAAGTCAGCTCTGCCACTAATGGGTTGTGTGACTTTGGACAAGTCCCTTCCCTCTCTGGACTTCAGTTTCCATGTCTTTAAAATGAAGGGCCTGGAATAGATGAACTAAGGGTGTGCATTAGAAGCAACAGGAGGTATATTTTTGAAAATCTGGGTGCCCATTCCCTCTGGTGGGAGCCTCATTAGATATAGAGTAGGACCCAGATATCTGTCATATTATAAGGTGACATAGTTGATTCTAATGCATACTTGCAATTGAGAAATACTGGCAAGAGATGATTTTTAAGGGATCTCCAGCTCTAACATAACATGGAGAGACAGAAAGACAGAGAGAGAGAGAGATAGAGAGAGAGAGAGAGAGAGAGAGAGAGAGAGAGAGAGAGAGAGAGAGAGAGAGAGAACTTTTTACTCTCTGGAAAGGAGGCTATCGATTGCTTACAAAATTGAAAATTGGGGACCTGAGACAGTAATGTAATATTTTCACATTGTTAATGTGCAGATGTGTTTTGAAAGACTTAGCAGCTAATGTGTATGGACACTCACCTGCCTTTCCTGAAGAAATAACAAAATATGAAAAAATCAAGGCAGAATAAAAGCAGGGTGTTCTTGGGGGGATGAATACAGAGATGCACCAGTCATAGGCTCAGCCCTCCAGAAGCTTTAATTTTATGCCCTGTATTTTCCCATCATTTTGACATATGGCAAGGACTCCGGACTCACTGACATTTAGGTATTAAGACTTACTGTGTTTTGAAGTGTTATTCTGCCAGGGCAATTTGCATTTTGAGGCATCTATGTCAAAGAACTGCATTTGAACCAAAGTTTATGGGAGAAATGTGAGGAAAAGTTGCCTACCGGGAGGCCAAAGCTGGTTTGCAGATGCCCAGTGTGGTGCGGGGGAAACTAGATAATGAAGAGTCTGCAATGGAAATGGGCGCCTGCGATGGGTCTCAAGAATAGGGCAGAGGGCTTTAAGAAGCAGTGGAGCAAGGGCCTCTGTAAAAACCCTGTGTGGTGCACCGTTTGTACCAGTGGTAGCTGGACTAATGATAGGAGTTTAGGAAGGTCAGTGTGGATGTTCCAGAATGCAGACCACCTAAGCATGGATTTTGGTTTGTGAGAGAACTGAGAGGTCACATGTATCCAAGTTCCATCCTTTTTGAAATGAATCGTTGGTGAGACAATATTTCGTAGTCGTTCCACTGAAAGGAAGTCTATCCCAGCCAAGTGGACTGTAAAATCAGACCTACAGGCTCCACATCTCCCACTAGCTACCAAATCCCTAAGGTGTGAGCTTGGGCCTGACCCAATGCCAACAATGTGGCTTGGATGTGGCTAAAAAGCCCAAAGCACTCCCCAGGGCTGGCTGTTTGCCACTGTGGCTTTGGTGAGCAGTCAAGAGGAGATTCTCCCCCAGGGCCTTCTCGTGTTGCACAGAGTAGCTGTGCAGTCTTGGGATAAAGAGCTGGCTTACAGCTTTTTGTGATTGGAGGGGCAAGTTCCTTACTCTAAAAAAACAACCCTACTTCGTGCTTCTCTTTAGGCAGAGCTATAGTATGTCAGCTTCCATAATCCCCTATTTAAAATGCAGTTGCTCTGGGGGCATTCACACTTTATTATCATCTAAAATCTCTTGAACTGCTTTTAGATGGTCTTTGAGAGCAAAGCTCTAGGTTAGCAGTTTAGTGCAGTGGTTCTTAGCTTGGTCCTCAGAGTAGCAGCAGCAGCAGCAGCAGCAGCAGCGGCGTCTGAGAACTTATTAGAAATGTAAATTCTCAGGCCCTATTCAGTGCTAAAACTCTATGGTGAAGCTCAGCAACCTGTGTTTTATTTATTTTTTAATTTCTTTTTGCTGGGTTTGCATCTACCTTATATATTTTATTTATTTTATTTCAGGATATTATGGGGATAAAAACATTTTGGTTACATGTAATGCCTTTGCCTCTCCAAAGCCAGGGCTACAAGTGTGCCCTTCCCCCATACAATGCACTCCGCATCCATTAGTTGTGAGTTTACCCACCCCCACCACCCCCCTCTCACCTGACCGGCACCCAATGAGTATTACTACCATGTGAGCACCTTAGTGTTGATGAGTTAGTACCAATTTGATGGCGAGTACATGTGGTGCATGTTTTTCCATCCTTTCGATACCTCATTTCAAAGGATGGGCTCAAGCTCTATCCAGGATAATATAACAGGTGCTAGTTCACCAATTGTATTTTGTAGTTGAGTAGTAGTACTCCATGGTATACACAAACCACATTTTATTAATCCACTCATGTATTGATGGGCACTTGGGTTGTTTCCACATCTTTGAAATTGTGAATTTTGCTGCCATAAACATTTGAGTGCTAATGTCTTTATTATAGAATGTCTTTTTTTCCTTTGGCTAGATGCCTAGCAGTGGGATTGCTGGATCAAATGGTATTTCTATTTTTAGCTTTTTGAGGTATCTCCAAATTACTTTCCACTTTAGGGATTATATTAATTTGCAGTCCCACCACCAGTGTTAGAGTGTTCCAATCTCTCCTCATCCATGCCAGCATTTGTTGTTTTGGGACTTTTTGATAAAGGCTATTCTCACTGGAGTTAGGTGATATCTCACTGTGGTTTTGATTTGCATTTCCCTAATGAGTAACCTGTGTTTTAACAAGTGCTGTAGGTCATTCTGATGCATGCTAAGATTTGCGAATCCTGGTATAATGAAAGAAATTTGGGCTTTGAGGCCAGACAGACCTGGGTTTGAATCTGGTCTCCATACTATTAATATCTAGTTAACACTGGATAATGACAACAACTAATATTCATTGAGCAACACACTATTTATCAGATAATGTGCTAAGCACTTAAATTTTTTTAAATGTTTTTGATTGTTTTTACCCATCCCCTCCTTCCCCCCTCCCACCTGCTTGATCCCCAGTGAATGTTATTTCCATATGTGCACATAAGTGTTGATCAATTAGTTCCAATTTAATGGTGAGTACATGTGGTGTTTGTTTTTACATGCTTTTGATACTTAGACGAATGGGCTCCAGCTCTATTAGGATAATACAAGAGGTGCTAGGTCACCATTATTTTTTGTGGCTGAGTAGTACTCCATGTTATACATATACCACATTTTATTAATCCACTCATGTATTGATGGGCACTTGGGTTGTTCCCACATCTTTGCAATTGTGAATTGTGTTGCTATAAACATTCTAGTGCAGATGTATTTTTTATAGAATAGCTTTTTTCCCTTTAGGTAAATACTCAGTAGTGACATTGCTGGATCAAATGGTAGGTCTACTTTTAGTTCTTTGAGGTATCTCCATACTACTGTCCATAGAGGTTGTACTAGTTTGCAGTTATACCAGTAGTGTGTGAGTATTCCTATATCTATCTCTGCATCCATACCAGCATTTGTTGTTTTGGGGCTTTTTGATAAAAGCCATTCTCACTGGAGTTGAGTGATATCTCGTTGTGGATTTGATTTGCATTTTACTGATGATTAGAGATGTTGAGCATTTTTTCATATATTTGTTGGACATTAGTCTATCTCTTTTGAATACATTTAACTAAGGAGGTAAAAGATCTCTACAGGGAGAACTATGAAACACTGAGGAAGGAAATAGCAAAGGACATAAGCAGATGGAAAACCATACCGTGCTCATGGATGGCAGAATCAACATTGTTAAAATGTCTATACTACCCAAAGCGATCTACAGATTCAATGCAATCCTTATTAAAATACCAACATCATTTTTCACAGATCTAGAAAAAATAATTCTACACTATGTATAGAACCAGAGAAGACCTGGTATAGTCAAAGCAACCTTAAGCAAAAAGAAAAAATTGGGAGGCATCAATTTACCAGATTTCAAGCTATACTACAAGGCTAGAGTAACCAAAACAGCATGGTACTGGGACAAGAACAAAGACACAGACCAATGGCTCAGGACTGAGAACCCAGATATAAAACCGTCCTCATATTGCCATCTGACCCTTGAAAAGGAGACAAAAACATACACTGTGGAAAAGAATCCCTATTCAATAAATGGTGCTGGGAAAATTGGATAGCCACATATAGAAGACTGAAACAGAATCTGTACTTCTCACGTCTCACAAAAATCAACTCATGGTGGATAATAAACTTAAACCTAACGCATGAAACCACAAGAATTCTCGAAGAAAATGTGGAAAAAACCTTATAGACATCAGCCTAGGCAAAGAATTTATGAAGAAGACCCCAAAAGCGATTGCAGCAACAACAAAAATAAATAAATTGGACCTGATAAAATTAAAACGCTTCTGCACAGCCAAGGAAACAATCATTAGAGAGAATAGACAACCTACAGAATGACGACATATTTGCATGCTATACATCAGATAGGGCTCATAACTAGAATCTATAAAGAACTCAAGCAAATCAGCAAGAAAAAAATCAAACAACCCCATTAAAATGTGGGCAAAAGACATGAACAAAATTGAAAAAAAATTTTTTTTAGAGACAAAGTCTCACTCTGTCACTCAGGCTGGAGTGCAGTGGCATCATTATAGCTCACTATAACCTCAAACTCCTGAGCTCACGTGATCCTCCTGCCTCTGCCCACTAAGTAGCTGGGACTGCACGTGTGCACCACCACACTCAACTAACTTTTAAATTTTTCGTAGAGATGGGGTCTTACTAGTTGTCCAGGCTGGTCTCAAACTCCTGATCTCAAGTGATCCTCCTGCCTCAGCCTCTCAAAATCCTGGGATTGTTGGTGCGATCCACTGTGCCTGGCCCTGCTAAGCGCTTTTAAGGGATTACTTGTGTGTGTGTGTGTGTGTGTGTGTGTGTGTGTGTGCGCGCATGTGTGTGTGTGTGTGTCTAATCTCTATGGAGTTAGATATTATTTTTATCCTCACTTTAGACATGAGGAAGCTGAAGCTTTGTAACTTTAAGTGAGTTGCCCAAGATCCCATAGTGGTAAAGCTCAGCTCAGGTAATCTAGCTCCAGAGTCTGAGCTTTTAAACTTCTATTCAGTCTGAGTCTCAGTTTCCTCATTTGTAAAATGGGGCTAGTATTATCCTATTTTGGAGAGTTTTGAGGAACAGAAATAACATATCTTGAGACCAGTTCTTAATAGGTAGTCCAGGGCTGGTGCTTTTAGAAAAAACCCATTCTATAGAATCTGCAATGTAGATGATGCTTTTCCATAAAGATGCCACCCATAGGGTAACTAGGGCAGCAGGAGAGAGGTGCAGCTGTAAGAAGAGCCCCAGAGGTGGTACAAAGCCTGTCTCCTGCTTCGAAAGCTGCAGCTTTAATCCAGGCTAGGCCCCTTCCTCCTTGCCATCCCCACCTTTCACCCAGGCCTAATGGATTTAAGGGAAGCAGCCTTCTCCATGGAAACTCCTCCCCTGAAGTGTTTCAGGTAGGCCCCAAGGGATCACTTTACTGGGAAACTGGCACTGTGCTGCACTCCTCCCTCAGTGATCTCTGGTGAGAACAAAATTTGTGGAAGGCCTCTCCCCTCATACATCCTGCAAGCAGTTTGGAGATCCACACCCTGTTAATGAAAAGGAGAGGTCATGTGGGCCTCGAAAAATGCCTCTCCTTTTCTCTTCTTCCTTATAGCTCTTAATTGGCTTGGGAAATAGGTGTAAGATAGATTCCTTCCTATGCTTTCTATTGAAAGGTTGCCATGGAGACCAGGCCCAGCCTTTGCCTCTGGCCTATTGGCAGTTAACGAATGGCTCCTGGGCTGCTATCCTCATACTGAGACCACCCTTTTCCAGTGGCTGTTCCTGTCTCAATGTTGCATACAGTAACCATGAAATTCATTCATTCATTTAACCTTTGTTAGTTGAGCATCTAATATGTGCCAGGCAGTGTTCCTAGGTTCTGGAGAACCAGAGGTGAATGAAACAAATAAATGCTTGTTGAACTAAATTAAATTGAATCAGATCAAATTGCTCATCCCTGGGCAAGACACTGAACTAATTCAGTACCGAAAAGGATCCCAACTGATTTTCACAATAATTTATTTCACAAATATTTATTAAGCATTTACTCTGGATGAGGCACTATTCTAGATGTTGGGGATACAGCAGTGTCTAAAGCCTCTGCTTTAATAGAACTTACTTTCTTTAAGAGGAAGACACACAATGCACAAGTATGTAAACAAGATAATGGTATTAGATGGTGATAAGTGCTATGAAGATAATAATTTAGAAAGTCATTAATGTTGGGATACAGGGCCATTTTAAATAGTGTGGATCAGGGAATGATATTTGACTTGAGATGAGAAAGATGATAAGGAACCAGACATGGGAAGATGTAATGGAAGAGCATTCCTGGAAAGGGGACCAATGTTTGCAAAATCTCTAAACTGGGAATAGCTTGGCTTGTTCAAGGAACTGAAAAAAAAACTGGAGCAAGTTAAATACTAAAAAGAAGTAGATAGGGGTTGTGTCACTTAGGCTCTGTTAGGCCAAGTTAGGGAGTTTAGATTTTGTTCTCATGTGATGCTAAGCCATTGGAGAATTCTAAGCAGTGAACATACATGGTATGATTCATATTTCATAAGAACACTCTGGAAAGCTGTATGGAAAATGGACTGTGCCAGGGAAAGAGTGGAAGCTGGGAGACCAGTGGAGTAGAGATGGCAATGTTCCGTTTAATATTTTAAGGTTGTGACCAGACAAGTGTGCAATATAAGCAGCAAATTACAAAGATGAATATGCATGCCTTGAGTTTAAATTAGTGGTTTTCAAAAGTGTCCAGCCTTATTCATTATGCTGCCTCTCATCTCAGTTAACTGAGACTCTTTCAGGTTAGAGCTGAGACCAAAGAGGTCTCTCTAATTTACAACCCTTTTTCCATTATCGTGTTGTGTGCGTGTGTGTGTGTTTGCATATGCATATGGCATCTCAGTGTCTTCTCGTCTAGTTCTGTAAAATTAATTCTGGCCCCACCTAATTCATACATATCCCAAAGAGCAAAATCAGAAAAATTTCAAAATTTAAAGTGATCACAGGTATGCTTACGTTTGCAAAAAAACACCAAACCAAACCAAACCAAACCTCAAAGCCCTGTTTTTGAAATCTAGGACTTACAAACCAGATGAACTAGGAGATAATTATTCACATTTCTCATTATTCTATTTTATTTTTTGCTTTTCCCAGTCACTAACTTGTTCTTTTAAATAGCAATTTCTCTAGTGCAGTTAAATTTTTGTTTACAGATCATGAACCAATCATTTCTAATCATTAACTGTGTGATGGTGGGGCTACAGGGCAGAGAAATTCAATTCAATTCAACAAACATTTGTTGAGGTCTCCTTTGTACAAATAAGGAAGAAGGTAGATCCTAGGGAAAATATAAAGATAAATAAGGTTAGTTCCTTGCCTCCTGAAAGCATGAAACAGTGTGAGGGGAGGCAGCCAGGACACAACTAGTTATAACATGAGGTAGCCTAGAATAGAGGGCTATAAAAAAGTGCTATGAAATGTGTAAAGAGCAATTTTTTCCTGACTGGGAGAGATGGAGAATGCTTCATAGAAATGAATTTTCTTTCACTTATTCATTCAATAGCCTTCATCAAGCACCCACTGCATGCCAAAATTGTGATAGATGCTGGGACTACCTACCATGGTGAACAAGACCCTAGGTAAGCAATTACAATCTAGTGCAAGCAGGGCTACGTGGAGAGCACAGGGTGCTGTAGGAGTACAGATGAATAGTATCAAGTCTAGCCTTGGGTAGCCTTGGATAGGCTTCTTGGAGTGGGTATCAGCTAAACTGAGATGGAAGATTACAGGTTGGCTGGGTAAGAGCTGGGGTGGGAATGCGGGACAGTGTTCTAAGCAGGGGAGGCAGCATGTGGTAAGGTTTAGTGGTGTGCACAGGGAAGGGAAGAGGGAGACAGAGGGACACAGAGAATAGGGTGAATGAAAGCAATTTGATGAATGAAATTTCCTGATATTTTATTGGATAAGCCATAGCTCGTATGCACTGTGGGAAATTTTGTATACCTACTCCTTAGCAATCAGGTTCTTTTTCACTAGATACTCTTAATGAACTGTCTTTGATTAAGACAAAGAAATACCCAATGATCAATAGTGCAGTAGCTCTACCACTATTCTTATATTCCCCAACCTGGGTAGGTTGGGGAAGAGGGGTGAGACGCACATTCTTGGGTATTTGTTTCTTCTGTGGCAGCATTGTATCTTCTCATTGGGCATCAGATAATGTCAACAGGATCGTAGAGAACAGCAACATTAAAAATCTATTTTTTTCAGAGATTTTCACCCCAAACTAATCCTTGTAGGTTTGCTAGAGGTGACTACTTTCATTTGGTAGCCCCTTTTATGGGGCATTTAGATGTTAACGAAGGCCTTAATACTTACTGATGTTGTTCCATAGGTGATAAAGACAACCAATTTATTTTACATATTTCAGAAGCACTATCTTATAATCATTTATTACATTTAACTACTTTGAACAATCTCCACATGTACACAATTCACTTCATCAATCAAAAACAACAGAATTCTTTAAAAACTTTTTTTTTGTAAACTATAACAGACATACTGAAAAATTCATGTAACATAAATGTACAGCTTAACAAATTATTTTAAAGTAAATAATTGGCTAACCCCCAACCCGGTCCAGAAATAGAACATTGCCAGTACATCAAAAGCCTTTTGTATATCCCTGACCAATCACAATCCCTCCCTACCCGCTAAATATAATCACTATCCTATCTTTTATCGTAATTATTTCCCTGCCTTTCTTTATAGTTTTACTACCTAAATATGTATTCTAAAACTATATACAGTGCTTTCACTCAACATTGTGCTTGTCAAAGTCATCCATGTTGCATGTAGCTATACAGTATGCCTTTGTGGACATATACAACAATTTATTTATTCGTTCCATTGCTGCTAGGCATTTGAGTTCTTTCTAGTCCTTGGGCATAATGGATAAGGGTGCTCTGAAGATTCTTGCTCATGTATTTTTAAAATTTTATTTTATTTTTAAAGACAGCGTCTCACTGTGTTGCTGAGGCTGGAGTGCAGTGGCATGAATATAGCTCACTGCAGCCTCAAACTCCTAGGCTCAGGCAGTCCTCCTGCCTCAGCCTCCTGACCTCTGGAGTAGCTAAGACTGTAGGTGTGGCCACCATACCTGGCTAACTTTTTCTTGTTTGTTTCAATGTAGAGATGAGGTCTTGCTATGTTGCCTTG